>JASAND010003157.1:0-10258 GCA_030248195.1 Trissonchulus latispiculum | reverse complement strand
CATAGGGCAATTTTTGAAAATGCTAAAAACAATGTAATTTGATATATAAAACTTATTAGTCTATCGTGTAGAGAATGGTTTTTTACGTTCAATTGACTATTAAAATCCACAATTGGACCTGTCCTGGGTCCTCCAGTACCGAAATGGCACTTTCAGGGTTTTTGGCCCCTAGCTAGCCAGGGAAGCAAAATTATCCAAATCTGACACCATAGGATGCTGGGCTTTTTCTAGGCAAAAAAGTGGGGGGGGGAATCTAAAGTGGTCTAAAATCGCTAAAAATGCAGTAAAAATAGCCTGTTTTCTACATATACTGCTATAACTATGCCTAAAAGTGCTCAAAAATCGAGTTTGAGTACCAAAATAGACCATTTTTGACCAAAAAATTCCGGCCAAGCCGGAACATTTTTGAAAATTTTGACCAAAAATCCTTAAAATTTGGCATTTTCAGGGCACCTTATATGTAGTGAGTGGGGGGGAGCCCAAAAAAAGTGTGGGTGGGGCCGAGTGGTGGGGGAACCCAAAAAGTGGGGGGAGGGCGCCCCCCCAGTAAATAAACCCAGGGATGATGCAGCGTCCTCGATGGTACCGTGCTATAGTGTCCAATTGTTTCCCTGTTTGGTTGTTAAAAATTTTTTCAAAAAAGTCTGGGCTTATTCTAGTGGGGGGGGGTGGGGTGTGCCCCCCCCATAAAAACCCTTCCCTCAAAGATAGTTCCCCCCCAAACCCCCCCCCCCCCAAAAAAATGGGCGCCCCTTTTTGGTACCAAATTTTTCCAGGAAAAAATCGCTCAGAAGGCCAAATTTTCAAAAATTTTCCGGCTTCGCCGGAGGTTTTTTACTCAATTTTTGCCCTTTTCAACACTAAATTTGCTTATTTTTGCTATAAAAATCAACTTTTATAGTATATGCCAGAAAAATATTTTTTTTTTTACCATATTTTTCGCCCCCCCCCTAAAAAATTCCTTGCCCCTCGGACTTTTGTGGCCCCTCCAAGGAGCCCCCCCCCCAGAAAAAATCCCTAGAATAAGCCCAGATAAGTGAATTTTTCCCCGCCACATTTGGCCATGTGCCAGACCAACGGTGCATCGGATCGATCTAATTTTGGCTGTGTGCAAAGAGGAAGACTTGCCATCATTGCAAATATTTGCGAAACTTTTGTAGCCCAACCCAGTCAAAAGTTATATACATCGGTCCAAACTTTTGTAAAATTTTGGCGTGGTTGGACCAAAAGGTATGTAGGTGTCATCTTCAAAATGTCATAAAATGAGCAGGAGTGAGCCAAATGACTTGATCTTTGCACACATATATAGGTAAAGAAAGAGTCGCGCTTTCTGCTGCTGTGTTTTGGAGCTCATAGCTCCAACCCTTGGTCCAGAAGTCTGGTGGGTTCCCCCCCCCCCAAAAAAAGGGGGTGGTTTTTCTCCCCGTGGCTATACCACCTGTTTGGGTTGGGGGAGTAGCAGGTCCAAATTGGCTTGGGGGACCCACCAAAATCCGAAATTTGGGGAGGGGATGGTATATAAATTATGAAAAATCTTTCCGGCTTCGCCGGATTTTTAGGCATTTTAAAGCTATTTTAAAAGCTTAAATTTAGGTTAAAAATCGTTAATATTTTAGCTCATCAGTAGAAAATGGATATATATAGCTATTTTTAAGCATTTTCGAAAACCTTCCCCCCCCCCAGAAATCCGTGTCCCCCGACTTCCCCCCTCTCCCAAAAATTATTGCCTAGGAAAAAGTCAGCAGACCGCTCACCTGGATGCGCCCATGTTATCTCAACACTGACTCTTACTAAGAGTTTTTCTGCAGAGAGCACTTGCCAGCTTATGTTTAAGTGAGATCTACTGTTATATATATACGTATATTTGGATTTAGATTTCCTGAATACTATATATTTGATTCATTTTCTCATGTGATGGATCGTAGAGGTTTTGGCGGTCGAGGCCGTGGTGGAAATGGGAATCACCGTGGAAGGTACGTATATATATATGTATCAGTATATAGCGCTCCCCTATAATATGGGTGTAAAGGGCGCTGCGCGGCACTTAGAGACCCGTTGGAGTCAGCACGACGAGTATATGTTCTACAGGTCGCAAAAAAGTTTTGGTAAAAATTTCCAATTTTGAAAATTTTCGCTTCCGGGCAAGTTAGGTCCGTTTGTTTTTTCCGTGTAAGTCAAGCTCGGACAAGTGCAATTTTCTGACTTCTTTCTTCTGATGCAGCGATTCGGCAGATGCCATAGACCCGGCCAGTCAGATGCGGCCGGCCCTCCTCAAGCGATCCAGAACTTTCTTCGGAAATTTTCTGACTTAATGATAGAACGATGTGGGCATTTTCAGCTGGTAAAGGGTGGTTTTTCCGAACGTAGATATATAGTCAAGCGGGAAAAAAACCCACTCGCCAATGCGGGAAAAAACCCACCCCCAGTGTGGGCTTACCGGTATGAGCTATCTAGGATTTTAATAGCCTTATGCTTTTAAGCGTGCGCTTATACCCATTCATACGTGTGCACAATATTCAATATATATACTACTGTAGTAAGAATTCAACACAGTACGCAGCTGCATCAAATAACTTTAACAAAAAATTTGAAATGTGGGAAACACACAAAAAATGTAGTGGCATTTTTTTAGGGTTTTGAAAGGGGGGCTTACCCCCCCCTAGGGAGGGGAAAGTGGGGGGCTTCCGAAAAGTGGGGGGCGGCGAGTCCAATGTATAAAATACCAAAATTTTTAGCGAAAAATTAACATTTTTTTGGTAAAAACACAAAAAATCGCTGTTTTAAGCTTAAAATTAACTTGAGAAAATTTAACTTAAAAAATTGAGAAAATTTTTGAAAATTGGACCTCAAAAACTTAATTTGTCGAGACTTGGGCGACCCCCGAAAAAGTGGGGGAGGCTTGCCGAAAAGTGGGGGGGGTGCCAAAAGTGGGGGGGAGGGCTTTCGAAAAGTGGGCCCACCCACTAAAAAATGCCAGATGGAAACACATATATACGGAAAAAAACTACGGGCAGACGCGAGCACAGCACAAAATGTATATATTACGAATTTTCGCGAGTTGCTCGCAAGCAAATGGGGGGTTATTTTCAGCCGGGACTGTATGCTTAAAAGTGCTCAAAAATCAAGTTTTAGTACCAAAAATGTCGATTTTTGATCAAAAATTTCGGAAAATTTTTGAAAATTTTCATCACCAAAAATCCTAAAAATTTGGCAACTTCTGGGCACCTTAGGGTGAGTGGGGGGAAGCCCAAAAAAGTGGGGGGGTACCCAAAACGTGAGGGTGCGCCCTTCCCGCCTCCCCCCGCCCCTAGTAAAATAAACCCTGGGCTCTGAGACTGCTTCTGGCAACTTGGTTGAGTTGGTTTTGACCAGCCTTTACGGGGCCAGTTTCCTGGCTAAGCATTTGTACCATTTGGTGATGATCATCCTGGCATTTTTTAGGGTTTTGAAAGTTGGGGGGGCTTCCGAAAAGTGGGGGGGGGGGGGCGACCCAAAGGTAAAATATACCAAAATTTTTAGCGAAAAATTAGCTTTTTTAAGGTAAAAACGAAAAAAAATCGCTGTTTTTAAGCTTAAAATGAGCTTCTAAGTCCATAAATTAGCTAAAAATTGAAAAACTTTTTGAAAATTTGACCTCAAAAACCTAATTTTTCTCACTTTTGGGCGACCCTCAAAAAGTGGGTGGGGGCTTGCTGAAAAGTGGGGGGGGGCTCCGAAAAGTGGAGGGGGAACTGAAAGCGGGGGGGCCCCCACCCCCCCCCACTAAAAAAATGCCAGTCATCACATTGTGATGTCTTACAACAAACAACGGGGATAAATCTACTATGCGCAGCCTCAATTCCTTCATATTTGGCACTATTTTGGATATATAGTCAGAGGGGGGCAAAGCATCACCGCCAAAGTGGGGGAAAAACAACGGCTCACCCTGCTGGACTGGCACATGATAGAGATACAAAATCTAGTGCAAATTAAAGTTCGAGTCTTGTACTTTAAGATCATAATACAAATTACTTTACCTGTCGATGGAGCGTTCGTGCGGCATGGGTCCGAGGTTGACACCCAAAAATTGCCCAAAAACCTAATGATTTTTCAAATTTTCTAAGATTATGCCAACTTACTGGTAATAGTTACAAGCAGGCGCGTAGCCAGGGGGGGGGGCGAGGGGGGCATGCCCCCCCCGAAATCGGAGGCAAAAGGAAAAATTTTAATCAGTAGCAGCAGCGTGAATACATATTTCGTAAAATTTTCGCCTGCGGCGCTGCTTTTGCACGGAAATATCCCAACAGGCACAAGACTTTGCTTGAAAATTTCCACCAACTGTTTAGTCGCAGTAGATATTTCAGATCATTTTTGACTTGCCCCCCTCCGAAATTTTTTTCTGGCTACGCTAGTGGTTACAAGAGCTCTTTTGTGCATGAAGCGGTTTGTGGATGTGTTCTATAACGTGAGCTAGTCAGGGTTGGGAGTCTCGGTCTCGGTCTCGCCCAAAAGCCGAGACTTGGCCAGTCTCGGTCTCGGCCTCGGTCTCGCTCACCCAAAAGTCTCGGTCTCGGACCGAGACCAAAAATTTTTTGAAAACATCAAATTTCAGCGAAAATTTTAAATTAATGCAAAAAATTAACTGACGAGGTGCGGAAATCGTATGTTCATGTGTTAAAGCCCCTAATACTGTTCCTAAGCCACAAAAACTGGAAGAAATTAAATTTAAGCTTGAAATTGCCAGTCTCGGTCTCGGTCTCGGTACCCTGGTCTCGGTCTCGTTCTCGGTCTCGGTCTCGGTCTCGGTGAATTCTCGGTCTCGCCCAACCCTGGGGCTAGTCGGATTTTCGCTAGGTCACACGGTTGAGAAATAGTGACCATCTTTCCCCCCACCACACTTTTCCCACCAGAGGGGGAAAACAACGGTGTGCTTTTTCCCCGCAGTTTCGTTTTTTTGATTTAAGCAAAATAACGACTAATTGTTTACTCATTTGAACTGTTATACCCCCCCAATTGACCTTCCGCTGCCGAAAAGCGCCATATGACCTGCCCCTGTGGAGGAATGCTGGCAAATACTCCCAGGGGCAAATCATGCGAATAATAAGAAAATTAGGGTCATAAACACAATTTTTGTGATATTATGAACTGGACATTCCAGAGAGTTTCACAAGTGTGGATATGCAAAAGACTACATCCGAAATGGATGACCCCTGAAAACTTTTGTGCGATTTTGCCACCCATCATAAATAAAACACTCAATTTCTTGCGGGTTAATATTGCAAAATGGTGTATTTTATCATTGCAAGTTAACAAAAAAGGCGATTAAATTATAAATTACCAAACAATAAGATTTTGTAGACCAAAAATCTTAATTTCCTAGCAATGTTGGTGGCAGCTACCCCTATATGTGTGAAAAGTGGCTGGAGACAGTGTAAAATAAGCTGCGCAGAAGCTGCGCAAAATCCTGCGCAGATTTCATGCGCAAATTGTAGAGCACATCGAGTTTAGTACGCCGCAGCTGCGCCACAGCGCCGCAGTGACGCCGCAAAGTCGGCTTAGAGCGATAACTGACCATTTTTGTGGTCGTCGCTCAGGTCGAACGTTACGAGCTGGAGCTGATTTCTTTCTATATTCAGAAATTACATATATTGAACTAACTAACAGTCCAGGTTGCGTGTCTCAATCTCTTCCCTAGCGACCACAGTGGCCCGTCAAAAATGGCGAAAATTCGAAAAATGAAAATCTATTCAACTTTGAAAGCTCAAATCTTCCATACAAGGATTTTCTGGCACGGAGAATCGATTCCCGCAGTCAGTTTTACCGTCAGATCCACCCATCTTGCTGGGCTGGTTCCACTTTGCCGTCGAGAGGGTCAAGTCGGAAACCGCTTCCTGGAGGTCCATAGTAGGCTTTACCTGGCCTCTCAAAACTTTGTCTATCGGGTTTTCTGGTGCGTCCAGCTTATTCCCGGTATCCGTTTTGCCGTCAGACTTACCCATCTTGCTGGGCTGATTCCACTTTGCCGTCGGGAGGGGGAGGGTCAAGTCGGAAACCGCTTCCTGGGGTGACACTAAAACTTTTTTTTTTTTTTGGGGTTTTTTTTATTTATTTAAATTTTTTTTTTTTTTTATTTAGATTCATATTTTTTTCTCCTTTTTTATTTTGGGTAATTTTCATTTTTTACTTAATTTTGTTTGTGGGGGCATTTTTTAATAATTCCGTTTGTTTTCGCTATTTGGGTTCATTGTATTTGCTTGTCATTTATTTTTAATTATCGTCTTAATATATCATTTTCGATATTTGCATCGTGCATCTATGGAAACCCTAAAGTTAAAAAAATTTTTTTTTTTGTGTTTTTTTTTCTTAATTTAAATATTATGTAGGGGCGCGATAGCGCCCCTACATAATATGGGTGTAAAGGCGTCTGCGCGGCCCCTGGAGACCGTGTGGGCCTGGTGCCAGCTAATTAGAGGTCCGGGAGGGGTAAAAAGGTTACCATCGTAAAGTACTCGAGTAGTACTACAAGTATCACCATACTTTTGGTTAAAATTCGGAACTTCGAAATTTTGCACTAGGCGATAGTTACCGTGCGGTTGTTTTTTTTTCTCGGTTAATAACGCTTATTGGAAGTGCATTTTCTAGCGAAGTGTTGGAACGATGTGGGCATTTTGGTCCAATGCTACTATGATATGTTGGTAGACAGTATCCCCCCATGCTACCAAACGAAGGTCATTTTGGCACTCGGCCAACTTTGGCTCTGTGCCAAGGCCCCAAAGTCGGACTTTCGCTATTTTGGCACTTCGGTTGAAATCAACTTTTTTTCACAGGCTAGCAGCTAGATCGGTTTGGTTTATTTTATTTGAATATTTGGGACTATGCGCTCAAAGTAACGAGGGGGATTTTTTAATTTCGCTCTGTAGCTTTCAGGAGATGGGCCCAAACTTTGCATTTTTTGGCCTGTTTGGGCGAAAAGTTTCTAAGTCCCACTTTTACTAGAAATGGCCTAAAAGTCACTAAAAATGGCGTTTTTCGGCCGTTTGGTGGTACCCATATATAGTAAATCGGGGTCGCGGAAAACGATGAGCATACTGCCGAGGTCGGTGGATGTGACCCCTGACCCACAGCGCCCACCCACAGTGGGTCCGGTGTGGGTCAAAAATGAAAGTCTTCAAAAGTGGTCATGTTTGGTATCAAATGAAAGCCCTTGGCGAGGCGATCAACTTTTGTCATTATGCCACCCACCAAATGTGGCTCCACCGACCTTCATCAAGTTGGTATCAAATGAAAGCCCTTGGCGAGGCGATCAACTTTTGTCATTATACCACCCACGAAAAGTGGCCCCACCGACTTGTGGGTGGGTGCCCCACCCACAGTGGGTCCGGTGTGGGTCAAAAATGAAAGTCTTCAAAAGTGGTCAAGTTGGGTATCAAATGAAAGCCCTTGGCGAGGCGATCAACTTTTGTCATTATGCCACCCACAAAAAGTGGCTCCACCGACCTGTGGGTGGGTGCCCCACCCACAGTGGGTCCGGTGTGGGTCAAAAATGAAAGTCTTCAAAAGTGGTCAAGTTGGGTATCAAATGAAAGCCCTTGGCGAGGCGATCAACTTTTGTCATTATACCACCCACGAAAAGTGGCCCCACCGACTTGTGGGTGGGTGCCCCACCCACAGTGGGTCCGGTGTGGGTCAAAAATGAAAGTCTTCAAAAGTGGTCAAGTTGGGTATCAAATGAAAGCCCTTGGCGAGGCGATCAACTTTTGTCATTATGCCACCCACAAAAAGTGGCTCCACCGACCTGTGGGTGGGTGCCCCACCCACAGTGGGTCCGGTGTGGGTCAAAAATGAAAGTCTTCAAAAGTGGTCAAGTTGGGTATCAAATGAAAGCCCTTGGCGAGGCGATCAACTTTTGTCATTATGCCACCCACAAAAAGTGGCTCCACCGACCTGTGGGTGGGTGCCCCACCCACAGTGGGTCCGGTGTGGGTCAAAACTGAAAGTCTTCAAAAGTGGTCATGTTTGGTATCAAATGAAAGCCCTTGGCGAGGCGACTTTTGAGCTTTTGAGGACTTTTGAGGCGACCCACGGCTGACCAGATCTAGTTCAACTGGTTCAAAGTTGAAGCTGTTCCCGGTTCAAGCTGCTGGAGATAGCTGGAAGGCTAAAATTTTGCATACAAATTGCCTACGGCATTTTTCAAGCTCCTTATATAAGTAAGCACACAACTGGAAAGGGAACCTTTAAAACGACAGAAGGACAAGTAATTAAAATGCTCCTCCGGAGCATGAAAAAGTAATATGGGTGGTGGTGAGGTTGTAAAATCAAGAGAGGACTAGTCTTAAAAATGCTTAATATGGGGCTAGGTTCAAAAAAAGAAGAGGACTAGGTTGTGGGCGAATTAATATGGGCACAGCTTCGCCGAGCAACCCATATTCGCGGGCTTTCACGCTTCGCCATGGCGATTGTCATATACAAAGCGATTAATGTCGGCAATAACAACAATTCCAGCAGTTCAACAATCGCTGCAAGTTGCTTGATAAAAAGTTAGATTAGCTAGGTATATATACGTAAACTATATAGTAATTTGGTTGTGCTGGACTACGGCAAGCAACGAGAAAAAAACCAAGGCTATGATTGTAAAGCTAGCGGTTCAATGGAAATAGAAGATCGTCGGAGAGTCCTGAAATTATTGTTGAAATATAGGCTTTTCTTATAAATGGTTAAAATGCACACTAATATTAAGAGTTTGTTGAAAGAAATGTTTGCTTCCATTAAAACTCGTTAATCAGAGTTGTATATATTATTTACGCACCGTAACTAAATCTAAACACTGGTATACGTTTGTGTATGTGTATAACTTCTTCAGTCCGCGAATATGGGTTGCTCGGCGAAGCTGTGCCCATATTAATTCGCCCACAACCTAGTCCTCTTCTTTTTTGAACCTAGCCCCATATTAAGCATTTTTAAGACTAGTCCTCTCTTGATTTTACAACCTCACCACCACCCATATTACTTTTTCATGCTCCGGAGGAGCATTTTAATTACTTGTATATATATATATAAAGGTCTTACATAATGTGAACTGTAATCTGAATACAGTATAGTGCTGTGGAACTTAAGTATATAATTATCATTCAATTCTAAAGGTCAATCAATATACGCACGCATACACATAAACATACAGACACACACACAATACACCCCCACCCCTTTTAGGTCCAATTCAACCACCACCGGCCGCCCAGGAATGTAGTATAAACACACACCCCCGTGAGGCAGGTTGGCCGGGCCGCGCAGGGTTTTATACACACCCGCTTCCTGGAGGTCCATGGTAGGCTCTACCTGGCCTGTCAAAACTTTGTCTATAGGGATTTTCTGGTGTGCACAGCTCATTCCCAGTATCCGTTTTGCCGTCCGACGTGCCCATATTGCTGGGCTGGTTCCAGTTTGCCGTTTGAAGGGTCAGTCGGGTGGGGGGTCAAGTGATCGAAAATAAAATTTTTAAAAAGTGGTCAAATTTGGTATCAAATGAAAGCCCTAAGTGAGCTGAGCAACTTTTGCTATAGAACTGCATACCCAAAGTGGCTGTAGAGTGCTGTGGTGGGTGGGGTGGGGATTTAGGCGATTTTGATTCAAAAATAAAATTGGTCAAATTTGGTGTCAAATGAAAGCACCCGAAGCGAACAGAACAGCTTTCGCCATGGAACCATCCACCAAAAGTTACGGTGTCGGATTTATGACTTTACTTTCTCAACCGGAATTTAAAGGATAGACATAGGCCCACATATTATTATCCCCATTTGTGCGGAGCATTTTTGTTATATACTTGTATAGTTTTCGAATAAGTATATACCCTCATTTTACTCTGTCTTTTTTATATAAAAAAACAAAGTAAGGAAAGGTGGTAAGAACTTCTTACCATCATTAACCGAGACCGTTATTTCAAATTAATACACGCTAAAACTATCCGAAACAGAATTATTAGATCGACCAGTAGTCATATTCAAATCGAACAGAATAATCTACATATGAATTATGAAAATAAATAAAAATAACTTTACAGAAAATGAGACTTCAAATAATGAGTGCCCATAACATAAAATATGTACGTTAGTGCTTAACGTTAACATTGGCTGAAGTACTTGCATGTATATAACCCAAGGATGAGTGCTCTAGCCCCATGCGTCTCATTTGTTTTAGATTTTTGTTTTAGAAACTGATTTTTGTTTTAGAAATCCAGGTCCTGATGCCGACACTGATCCGGGAGGACCCGGTATTCGGG
>JASAND010003156.1:0-19496 GCA_030248195.1 Trissonchulus latispiculum | reverse complement strand
TAATGAAAAAGGTTTCCTTTTATAGTGTCTAAAAGGTGATTTCTTAGAACTTTCATTACGATAGTTTCTAAGTATTGGTTCATAACTTTGTTGTCATCTAACAAGGCTATCACCAACACTCCCACTTAGCCGGTTAGATGGCAAACACCAATCTATGATCTAAGTTCTGCAAATCTGGCTTTGGGAAGTGGATTAGTCAGTAGGTCCGCTTCCATTCCTGCCGTGGGACAGCAAACGGACAGACAACTCCCACTGCAACCGCAATGTCTGGATGCGTTGCTGTTGCAGCATAGAGGAGTCCGCCAACCACAGTTGATACAGCTTCATCTCTGGATCCAGCTTCTGTAGTGTCCAAATTCTTTGATATGGTTCCTGGATCCAGTGGAAACAGCTGAATCGTAGATATTCACCCCAGCACAAGCGAAATGGCTTCCTGAGGCTCCTGGAGAGGCATCGTTTCTTTGTACTCTTTGTCGACGTTCCTCTTCTAGTTCTCGTAGCCTTTCTGCTGGCTTCCAAAATTCTCTAGGTTGTCGTCTGTTTCGTTTCGACCGACGTAGTTCTTCTGTAGGTTGCTCGCCTTCTTCGTTTTCTTGATTTGGTGCGTTGTTATTTTCAGCTTCACTTTCTTCAGACGAACCACTGTCACTGTCTGAATCAGGACGATGAAGTTGTGAACTTGGGTTTTCGTTTCTAGTACGAAACCCAAAGCTTGTTTCATCGAACACAACATCACGGCTGGTAAAGACTTTATTTTTCTTAACATCGAATAATCTGTAGCCTTTTGCTTGTGAACTGTAGCCAACCAAGCGGCATAATTTACTTTTGGGATCAAACTTCTCTCTTTGATTTCTCAGCACATGAGAGTAAGCATTGCACCCGAAAACTCTGAAGTGCTGAACACTAGGCTTTTTACCATAGAACACTTCGAATGGTGTCTTTTCTAAACTTCTTGAGGGTGAACGATTTTTGAGGTAGGCAGCTGTTGATACCGCCTCAGCCCAAAATTTGTTGTCTAGTCTTGCCGCTGCTAGCATAGTCCTTCCCATTTCTACCAAAGTTCGGTTTGTTCGCTCAGCCAAGCCGTTCTGTTCCGGGGTGTGAGGAACAGTACGTTGGTGAACAATTCCTTTAGTTTTGCAGAAGAGTTGAAATTCAGTTGAGTCATACTCTCCTCCGTTGTCTCTGCGAAGGGCTTTTATTCTTTTTCTCGTTTGGTTTGAAACTTCAGCTTCAAATTCTTTAAACTTCATGAAAACTTCGCTTTTATTCTTCAGGAAGTAGACATAAGTCAGACGCGACTTATCGTCTATGAAAGTTAGAAAATAACGGGATCCACCTATTGAGGAAGTTTTCATAGACCCGCAAAGGTCTGAATGAACTGTTTCTAAGACTTCATTCGCTCTATTTTCGGTTCTTTTTGGAAATGGTAACCGATGCTGCTTGCCCTGGACACACGGGGGACAAAACTTTAATTCACAGTTGGACAGTGCTAATCCTTTAACCATGTCCTTTTTCACTAGATTTTGTAGACTAGTTTCGTTTATGTGTCCAAATCGTTGATGCCAAATATTGACATCATCAGTTTTAGCCAATTTGCATAGTGACTGATTCCCTGACATTTCAGTTTATACAGTTTTCCAGACACCTCAGCTATGCCCAGGGTTCTGCCCTTTTTGTAAATGAAACACTTTTCTTTTGTGAACTTTACAATATTTCCCCGTTTTGTGATGGCCCTGACGGAAAGTAGGTTCATCGCCAGTTCTGGGACATGAAAAACGTCATTTACCCTTACGTCCCTGTTACCCGAGGGCAAAGTTACAGTCAAGACCACTGAACCCTTCCCTACCGCCTGAACCAGTTTACCATCACCCAATTTAATGTTTTCAGGGACCGCCAAGCTTACATACCCTTGAATCCAATCCTTGCGATTGGACATATGTTGTGACGCCCCACTGTCAACATACCACGACGGATCATCTTTACGAGCCACGGCAGCTGACGTGGTGACTTCTTCGGATGTGACAGCAAAAGCATCACACCCCCCGGATTCATCATCGGATTCATCGCATTCTTGCTTCAACGCCGCACTCACTCTTCTGACTGAATCCTTTCTTGGATACAGATGCGGATTCTTCCTAGCTTTACATTCATACGCAAAATGTCCCGGTTTACTACAATTATAACAGTTACCCTTTTTAAGGTTCTTCTTCTGACCTCCGTTGTATCGCAATGACAAAGCTTTCTCCGGCGAACTCCAAGCTCTATCATTTTCTATCTGATCTTTACGCTTTTCTTCTTCTTGAAGAAGGCGGGTTTGAACAAAGGCCAAGGACAGGTCTCCAGCGCGCGAATCGAGGGCAGTGATCAGGGGCCCATAGGAATCGGGAAGACTGGCCAGTAGGATAGTCACAATGTCCTCTTCTCCGATTGGTGAATCGATCGCTGCGAGCTGATCAGACAGGTCTTTCACGCGGTTGATGTGGGTCAGAACGTCATCACCTTCATCCATTGTGATCATACATTAACACGGGGTCCGATTCTGGGGGGGGTCTACCCCGACCTCAGCGAGGGGTCTACCCCTGAAAAATTCCAAAATTTTAAGGGGGTCTGCCCCAAAATTAGCAAAAATTGCGAATTATTAACGTTTTTGACCAAAAATTAGTAGAAAATGACAATTTTTAGCGATTTTTAAGAAATTTTTTGAAAAAATAGCTGAAATTTACTAAAAAATTACCTATTTTTGGTAAAAATCGGTAAGGGGTCTACCCTTTTTTCCTTTCTGGACGAGAGGGTCTGCCCTTTTTCCCTTTTCGCTGAGGGGGTCTACCCGTTTTTTGTCGGTCTGGGGGGGGTCTGCACCCCCCCCATTCCCCCCCCCCACGTTATCCTATGATTGTGATTCGGAACAGTTTCTTGCGCAGAAACAGTTTATTGGCTAGGGTGTTCCTTTCGTAGTGACTTCGAAGACTTTCCCATGCGTCTTTGGCACTTTTCGCTGATTTGACGAGGAAAATCTGACTGTCGTCAAGCGCCAAAACGATTGTGGCCAACGCCTTATTGGCCCGCTTTCGAAATGTTCTCTCTTGTGCATCTGTGGCGTTCTCCTGCAATGTCTCACTTTCATCGACGAATCCCCACAAATCTTTATCTGTGAGCATCATCTGCATTTTGAACTTCCAAGTGGGGTAGTTCTCTCCTTTGAACTTGTCGATGACGAGACCACTCTTCGTTTTTTCATCCATTTCTTCGGTTTGGTGACTTAAGAAATTGCTGTGGGCAATCACCAAACAAACGATGAAAAACGAGCCAGCACAAGTTGCATCAGTTACAGGCTGGGCCCATAACCTAATAACATATGGGCTTTAATGTAACAACAATCTCATGCAACTGATGACTTATAATGAAAAAGGTTTCCTTTTATAGTGTCTAAAAGGTGATTTCTTAGAACTTTCATTACGATAGTTTCTAAGTATTGGTTCATAACTTTGTTGTCATCTAACAAGGCTATCACCAACAAACAAACTACATCATATGATTCGTCGTCCATAAAGGTAACGTTATCTACTTGTGTCCACCCATGTACTGAAGCTTCATCCGGCCACATACATCTGAGTGAGCAAGTATGTACCAACATCTCCTCAATTTAGGTTCCGCTTTCTTACGAGAAAGGCAAATTGTGCGTTCCGCGTCCCTTCCTTCAGTGCAGCTTTTGCAAAAGCACAGCGTTCCACGGAAGGAAACGACGAATCCTTTTAAAATTTTCTTGTTCTGCACGAGTAACCATTGCATCTCAACTTGTACTGTTTTCTTTAAAATCGGCAACTCCTTAAGGTGTGCTTTTTCTTTAGATAGCAGTTATCTTTGATGAATTCAACTTTATTGCATTGGGGTGATGCTCCAGGCTGAAAGCAGATTGATCGCTAGCTTGGGGAAACGTGGTAGAATCCTTGAATTGCATTTGCATAAGCATGGACTTATCCTCTGTTAGAAGATATATGTATACACATGGTTACATTCCCATTTCCAATTGCTTCCACCAACCGTCCCTGTCACCAAGGATAATTTTTCTCGGGATCATCAAGCTTAACATACCCAACCATCCAATCACTGCAGGGAAGGGGAAACGAGGGGGGCGCTGGAATGCTCTGGAGTCAAGAAACCATGTGTTCAGTCTTTCCCTGCTAGTTTGCGCTGAAAGTGCCTTATCACTAAACTCTGTGCTAACCACAGAAACATCACTGGAGGAATCGGAACGAATCGGATAAACTATCACTTCACATTTCGTTGCCGCTGTTGCCTTCTGAAACCTTCTTCTCTCTGGTCCTACTTTTCTGGTTCTGCATTCATAGGCAAGGTGACCATACTCACCGCAACTGTATAGTTGCCACGTTTTTCTGGTATTTCAGGTAATTTTCCAGCGGAACCGCTTCCTTGCCAAAGTTTTGTCTGTTGTTTCAGTTTTCTATGTCAATGGCGAGGTGGCTCTTGCTTCTTTTTGCCATGTTTCCACTGTAGGTGGCACACAGGTGCTTATCAAATCACTGCAGACAATTGGGGTTGGGGCCCATAATAACTACTAACAAAACATCTAATTTGGCAAAATTCTGCACACGTCTAAATAATATATTTTCTAAAGACAGCAAACAGTAAAGTCAGTATACTTATTAATACAAAACAATATTAGGGAATACTAACTACATCTGGGAATAACAAGCCATGAGAATTAACACAGTAAAATGCAATTTTTTAAGTTTTTTATTCCATAGCTTATATGTAGTTGTAAGTATGTAAAGAGCAAGTATCAGTTTGGTATGAACAAGAGTAGTATGAATTATGCAAGATAGCACCTGCATGAAGTTAGGAATGTTCGACGTTTTTAAACTTTCTTTGAAATTTGAAAAAAGTAGACAGCAGTCATTTCGCAATTAGTCGTATTATCGGCAAGCGTTTCGTACGTGGACGACTAGACGTTATAAACGTTAGTCGTATTGAATTTAGACGTTCTGCAGGGGTACCTTGCCATATACGATACGTTTCGTCTTTAGACATCTCATATTTCCTACAAATTACGACTTGTAGTTCGAGAATGAGACAAAAATTATTGTTGAAATCCAATCGTTCAGTCAATAATCATCAGCGATCTATGTAGTGAATTGCAACCTTTCAAAGCTTACTGCATCTATACACAAACAGCTTAGATAGGCTGCTAATATTTAGCTAAAGAGAAATTGTACTTTATTTAAACAATAATTGCAAAAATATATGTGCAGATCCAGTAAAAACTGTCACAAAATGAGCGGAGAAGGCAAGATCGGGACCTTGTAGACTATATTACATGGGTATAATAAATAGTGTACATGGTTTTCCTTTGACTAAGGCACTTCTGATACTCTGCCGTGATTCACAACCGTCCCCACTGACCTGAATTACAGAGACATGTCCATGTTAATTTCACAGTGCTAATACCGACTGTTATGATAAAACTAACTGAGATGATTTGAAGCAACTATTCCGACTTCCTAAAAGGTGACACCAGGGATGGAAACTGGGTCATTATTTCTGACCCATGACCCACTTGACCCAAAACCAAATTTGACCCAGTCCCAAGGCGACCCATGAAATTTGAAAATTCCGTGACCCAGACCCAAACGACCCAATCGTTTTCGTCACTCAGACCCAGCTGACCCAAGAATTATCGTGACCCAGACCCAAATGACCCAATAAAATAACTCGACCTAAACTGACTTTACATTATCCTTTTGGGAAGTGTTTTTGAAACCGTGACACGGAGACACTGTATGGGCCAATACAATGTAAATTTGTAAATAATTGGTAAATAGTAGTCGGTAAATAATTAGTCAGAATACAGCAAAAATTCTTCTGGAGGTTGTAGGTTCGGAGCTCATCAATCTTGTCATTTTGATTATTTTTCAATAATAGTTTTTTACTTGGAAGACCTGATTGGCTGATATTGCAAAATATTTAAAATTTTCGATGGAAGTGTACACGGCTTTTATTACGCGAACCGACGCAAACATAATGGCCGAACAAGTCACAGCCATACATGTGCTTGGGGGGGGGTTTGGGAGGGGGCGGTTTCACCCCCCCCAGACTTGACCTCACCCCCCCAGAATCCGGATTTTTCCGGTTTTTTGGGCAAAAATCCGGAAAAATCCGGTTCACCCCCCCCCCCAAACTTCTCCTCCTGCACATGTCTGGTCACAGCTAGCTATTGATTCCAGAGAAACAATACTAAATTCAGATTAAAATTCGCGCCGGCGGCGCGAAAATTTTTTGACGCGACAGGCTTACGTATAACTGGAACAATGCCAGATCTTCGAATTTAAAATTTGGTAAGACCCTGTGACCCAGACCCAAAATGACCCAATAAAAATTGCTGACCCAGACCCAAAGTGACCCACAGGAAGCTTGACCCAGACCCACGCTGACCCAACCGGTTCGCAAAATTCGTGACCCAAGACCCAGTGACCCAAGCAAAAATGGTGACCCAAACGACCCATGACCCAGTGACCCATGACCCAGTTTCCATCCCTGGGTGACACGTAAGAGGAACTAGTATTATAGATTCTAAAGCAATTGAGCACCCACTGAATCAAATAAGAACGGGTCTGTTCCATTATCCCCTAGTGCTAGAAAGTTTAGAACTTTACAATCTACCTAAAATTTGTTATGGGTATGTTTTCGGCAACGACGAGTTCAAATATTCAAGTTCAAGTTCAAAGTTCAATTTTTGGATTCATAAAGAGGGAACCACAAAAACAGAAAAGTATTGGTATGTTTATATCTTCGCTTTTGCTCCAATATTACGCATAGGGTTTTCTGGGCCGTAGAACATGAATCTGAAATCCGTTTTCCAATTCAGCTTTTCGTTAGTTTAGTATAAGCTAAGAGAATTGTTTTTGTCAGTGTGACAACGACCACTCCTTAGTTATTAATTACAGTCTATATCAAACAAACAATGCAGTTCAACTAACATTTATATTTTATAAACTATCATAACAGCAATAAGCTTAATAAGTTTATACGGAAACTAACGAAAGTCTTATCAAAAAACTTACTTACAATTAGTGCTTTGCCACCCAGAAAACGCTTTTATACAGCTGTTCTGAAAATGCTAGACAAAAATTCATTTCCGCTTCCCCCTCAATCAAGAAACATCGAAAACCGCGAAATCGAAAAATTTTATGATATTAGAACTCAGCGAGGTCGAATCATACCCTATATACCATGTTTTAGCTAAATCAGTCAGTCAAATTTTTACATAACTTTGTGGGGAGCAATAGGAAAGACCCATAATAACTAGGCCTGTCATCTATTGACTAAATTTTAGAAATTTTTTCTGGAAACCGTCCCTGGGGGCCGAATCCGAAAAACTTAATCAACTGAGCTAATATTTACGGTGGCTTCACCAAATCTGATTACCTAAATTAAGTGGAAATTAGACTAAGTAACACTTAAGTGGCAGTTAGTTAAGTTCCAATTAAAGTTGGAACTTAGTTTAGTTGCACCAACTGATACTTAACCAGTTGCCACTTAATTTAAGTATCAGCTTAAGTCACGTGTTGTCGCCTTAGCCAATTGCGAACCCGAAGGTGGCCATTAAGTGGCACTTAAGTAGCATTTAAGTCCCGACTAACAGATACTTAAAGTCCTTGCACCAGCCAAATTTGACTTTAAGTGAGACTTAAAGTTAAGCATCAACCAAGGAAAATTTAAGTATCGGACCGATGAAGATTGACTGGTATCTAAGTTAAGTACCTACCGTTGGTGCAACAACTTTAGACCAAATTAAAATTTAAATTCGGCAGTAAAATGGAAATTAACTTTAAGTAACAGTTAATTCCCACTGGTGCAAACCACCGTTAGTATTCGACCACGCTGCCAACAAAACTACTGGGGGCTTTACTGGAAAGATATATATTTTAGTTTTAAGAACGTCGATTCAACAATCTTTGGGTTGTGTAGAACTGGCTTTATTGGAACTTCAATCCAACATCTATATACTCTACTCAATACTCAACTATGCTCAACGTGAGGACAATACAACAACAATTCAGCGAACGTTCGCAAAATGGCAGTTATAGATATTCACTCCCAAGAGGCATTGGCATTTGGGAGCTGTTTTGTACTCATTCACTTACATAACATCTTGCAACTGTGGGCTGCCGAAGCCGAAGTAACTTGAAAAGTTAGAATTAGCAAGTGCGCTACAGCTTACAAAAATAGGACAGACTTCAAGCGATAGAGACACTCTTCATTGTATAAAAACAATGCAAGTGACACAGCAAAAGGCGGTGCAGGTGCAAGCTCTTGCAGTGGTGCAGAAAAGGAGAAAAGCCTTAAATCTGAAAACAACCAGGATTTCAGAGAATTGAACTTGAACATATGACAAAGGACGAACGAAGCTGAAGGATTGCACTGATTTAAAAGCACTTTCATGTCCAAGACGTGAAGGTGAAGACTGGATGATACATTTGCGGATGCAACAGATATAACAAGGTAAACAAGAATATATGTCTTAACTCAGATACTCTCAAAATAACGTCGACAACCTTACTTAATTTTGACTGTAACCATTCTAAACTATATATATATATAGGTTACCAGGGAATACCTCCATTGTATCTCAACTGTTGTATTTCACAAGGATATGAGTTAGATTGGCTACAGAAATTAATATGACATCAAGATTTAAACCTAAACTTAAACTTATGTTAGCAGGTTAACACCAGGATCATGTCTGCCGGCAAGTCTGAACTACGTCAGCAGGGTTAAGGTCACACGGTCCTAACCATTGCTAGAGATGGGTTTCAAACAGTAGCCTTATGTAATATACACTTGTGTAATATAATATGCATTTTACAGTCTGATAAAGTAAAATTTGGCAGTAAAATCTGACACGTTTGGGTTGGTCAGTTCACGATCTGACATGTCGACTAGGCGTAATTCTGCAGGTTTAACAGAGTTCTGCTATCTGACTTATCTGTCAGATTGGAGTCTATCGAAAGTGTTTTGTCAGTACACGAACTGACTCGTTTTGCTATTTGACAACTACATATATAAACCTCAAAATATGCGTAATTCGAGCCACAAATAAACGAAAAGAGCCCTTTTAAAGTTTCGCTGTGACATAAATGAATTTAGAAAGTATCAGATTCTATCCAAAGGTGGGAAGACCCCAAACTCTAACAAACCATACTTTGTAAATTGACATTTCAGTCTGATTCTCATCCGAGATATGTGGTTAATCATCTAAAGAATGAATTGACAAGTTGGCTTGCAACAGATTGCTTTTCTTTACCGTAGCTACGTATGTAACATATTTTTTGCAATGACTGATTTACATATATACCACATTCTACAGAGTATGCAGTCTGGCTGGATTATACTGTAGTAGCTTTATGTTTCCGAAAAGCATTTTGAATACGTAGCTAGGAATCATTACCGAGTTCCTCATACATTCAAGCTTCTAAAGCTCTAATCTAATTTTTACTGTATTGGCTATTCTTAATGTCATCCGTTCTTTTTATAATATATTTGGAATCTAATATTTAGTCAAAGTAGAGTGAACATATAATAAAGAATTGTGTGTGACCAGTTAATTAGCTAATCTAACTTTAACTTGAATTATTTTCTTAGTCAGAAAGAGATAGCTGAACCAACATTTTTGTGATCTAATAAACTAGAAAGACTGAACTATGTCCCAATATTTCGCACTATAGAATTAATCACAGACGTTTCACCAATAGTAGAAATCACATTACGGATATATATTGGTGTAGCAGATATTTGGATGTCGATGCCTTCATCCCCTACAGAGTGCCATCCCCAAACTCAGGACACATTTTTGATTTTTATGTTAAAATTGAGTCTTTAATAGTTTATTTAGCAAAATGAAAGTCATTTAAGCCTTAAATTCTATACTTCAAAACATTATTGCCAACATGTTCTAAATCCAAAAAGGTCAATATTTGTAATATAAACTTTAGGCCAGGAGCTTAATTTCCTGGGATCAAACTGAGTCTAAAATTTGGGCATTTTCATTTGGGCATTTGGGCATTTGATTTCAATTACTTTTTCAAACATTTCTCTTAATTACGCAGTCCTTAGTGATTGTCAACTTTTAGTATGCGAACTTTTTATTACATACTTTAGTGGACGGCACCAAAATTTTTAAAGAGGGTTGCCAAGTTGGTTTAGGAGTATATATTGCCAAGCACCCATTCTGCCTTTCACTTATGTATGCCTCTACCATGTTGTAAAATATTAACACGGACAGTTATGTATCGGTGTAAATTACGATTTTAATTATTGAAAGTAAAAAAACAGTTATCTGAAAATAGTGATGGCGCTCATCAGACATCATAGGTAAAGCTTGGGTAATGGGATGTGCCGAAGGGTTATCCCACCTCTAGACCGTATGCTCCTGTTTTTCGAAACATTCTTCCACATATCGAAAGAAAGGAAATCAGCGAGCCCTTGCGGGAGTTGATCTTCAGTTTTTTCAGATTGGTGTAAAGCCCTACTCGCCAAGTTCTGTTCAGTAAGCACTGAGCAGTAGTGAGCACTGAGGATACAACACAAAACTCAGTTACAAGTACAACACGTAACAAGATCAAGCTTTACTGCTTAAACTTATTTTCATTGAGATAGCACGTAAGCGGAAGTGCGTAAAGCTTCAACAATGACTGAGTAACAAACAAAATAAAATAAGTGTAAACTTTATCAAATAAATCAAATAAATAAATTTATTAAATAAATAAAATATAACATTTTGTTCGGAGATTTTCTTTCTGTCTTTGTGTTTACTCGTTTCTTAAGTTATGAGCACCACCTATGGATTGCACACAGAGATTTCAGACTGAATTTTGATTTCTAAACAACTTCTGATATGGGTTATATATTTCAACTAGGGCTTTGAGGTGAGATAAAGTTTAACGTAGTGTTTTAAACGGTTTTAAACCGTTAATAACTGTTGAAGACAGAATCTTCTGGCTTGCGAATCCAGGGCAAATAACGGGCCAATAATTCTCAACACAAGAACCAAATAGTCAACTTTAAAGACTTCGAAAGTATTTGGCTGTCCAAAACAGTTAAATTGAAAAATATATTACACTCCTAAAAACGATGCTGAGCCACAACAATTAGCCAGCAAGACAAAGACAGCCACAGAATCACAAAAAGCTGTACAACAGTCAGTTACACGGAGACAATAAGCTTAAGCGCTACCAACAAAAACAGTCAAGCAATGTGCTATAACGCAGTGGCAGCAACCGCGACGACGACAACAACGACGACTCGAAGAGTATCAGGAAATGGGTTGGTCTACTCCAGTAAATCGTTCCGAATACTTGGCCAGTCTTGGATCTTGAACTAGTCCTTGATCTGCCCCCTCTCCATTGTTCCTAATATTAAACATACCACCGACAAATCCAGCTTTCCATCGTTTCGAATTGTCCCCATTGGTCTTTCCACGACTGGAGGACCTCCGGCCAACTCTGGATTTAACCAAACAATACCTGAAACATCGTGCGCTATTAGTATATGTGCATTTCTGAGAACGACTGGTGAAATGGTTTTATATTGTAACAACGGTGGGCCTAGAATTCGCAACCTTCGCTGGTAACAAACAACAAGAATTAGCATCGAGTTACGTAAGGAAGAATAGGGTTGGTGAGAAGCCATGATCTACATGTGCGAGGTGGCATCAACGAAACGGGTCGTGGCTTACCGTCAAAAAGCGGTTGTGGTCTTAGCTATTGTCGATGTCACTGTTGGACATGTCTTCTTGAACATTTTCCCGCCGAAAAAACACGCTCAATGAAATAAATATTTCTCCCAGGTTTCTTTTTACCAGGGAAACCTTTTTGAGAAAATTATTACAGCTGATCTTTGTTTTTCTCAACTCATCCACTTTCCTTCTCCTTCTCTTTTGTCAGCTATTGACAACTTGGACATCCCACATTATTATTTTTGTTTTTATCCGAGATTGTCAAGGAGTTGCCAACTCAGATGGGAAACCCTTTGAATGAACCTAATGGGTGATCATGATACAGTTAAGGCATTGTGATCATCTCGCTTCAACAGTAGCCTTGCCGACGTCCCTGTACATATAAATTGCAACATGCAATTATTCAACGCTAGTCAATGGACCCTAGTTACTGAAATTTTGGTCTAGCGATACCTACCTCACGAAAGCTTCAGGGGTGTCGTCCCATGGTTAAATCTCTTGAATAGAGTTGAGTTACTAACATCATTCTGATTAATATATACAAAATGGACTTTTCCATTTTCCATACTTCCATAAATGGACTTTTCCATACAAAATGGACAAATATACAGGACTTTTCAACAGTCATTACAAGTATAACTCTGACTTC
The DNA here is from genome assembly GCA_030248195.1 of Trissonchulus latispiculum. Taxonomy (NCBI): domain Eukaryota; kingdom Metazoa; phylum Nematoda; class Enoplea; order Enoplida; family Ironidae; genus Trissonchulus; species Trissonchulus latispiculum. The sequence goes on along the minus strand of JASAND010003156.1, from coordinate 7,092 downwards.
AAAATTAAAATCCTTTTTGTAAACTAATCAGAAACTCATTTCGGTAAGGTTGCAACCTTATGCAGAGGTAACTATTCTGTCTTTTGTTGAGAAAAGCTCCATGGTTGCAGACAAGACAATAAACTATTCACCCTATTGCCATGATAGTTAAGAGAACTCCACAGGAGGCAAATGCAATGACAGCCCATTCTGGTATACTGCTTTTGTTTTTGGGAATTTTCATCATTTCGTCAGCTCTCCATAACAAATCTGAAAGCTCTCCTAACCAATTTTTTAGTGTCTGAAATGTAAGCATTAAATGAGAAGAAGGCTTAAGAAATACAATATGAAATACAACTCAGTAAAAAATAGTGGAAACAAAGCAAGTCCGCGTAACAAACAAACAAACTGAAATGACAGTGACGTAGTCGAAATAGAGAATCAGCGACTGAGGATAGATAGGACATGGAGATGGAAGCCCCAACCTGGGTGTTCAAAATTGTTCAATCTATTCATACAATACTAGGAACACAACTCCTATAAGTGAATACGAATGGATATATCACAAGCCGATGCGGGGTATTGGTTGCAAAACTTTAGAAAATTAGAAAATAGTTTCACAACTAAAGTTTCCAATAAGTTTCCTGCTTCGCGAGAATTGTTTATTAAAATCACTGTATTTGATTAAAATGCTGAGTTTTGTTCAAAGTACCTTATTTCTGCAAAGCTGGTGTAAAAAGTGACTATTGCTGTAACAAACCCTAGTTGAAAGCCGATTCCCCGTTCAGGAAGTGTATTGCAGTATCAGTGCACTCATAGCAATGTACATACTCAACTGTTTAATGATTTACCGTTTCGACGGAATAACCCTGTTCGAATTTATTGTTAATGTATTCCAATTTTTCCTGGAACAATTCTATGTCCAATCGTTCCAGTCGTCGCTTCACTTCACTGCCATAACTGACGAACATAATCTGCAAATAGTTACAATTTCAAACTGATCTGAGCGAATGTCAATTATATGTAGAACATATAGAGAAGTAAATAAAGGGATCTAAGTGCCGCTCATATCCCGGATAAGACACATTAATGCATGGTGTCACATCTGAGTACACTATTATAGCTAATGAAATCTTATAACCATTACTGTATGGAAGACACTCGGTCGGGCAGCAATTTATTCACAATGCGGAATTCATAAAATAAATACTCATAAAATTATTCACAATTTTATTTCCTTTCATTAATTTCATAATATAATATACATAAAATTCATAAAACCTCATTCTAAACTGCTGCCATGTAGTCACCATACATGTGCTTGGGGGGCCTGGGGGAGGGGTTTCACTTCCCCAGACCTGGACCTTACCGCTCCCAGAGGGGTTCCTAACCCCCTGAATCGGGATATTTCCTGTTTTTTTGGCAAAAAACCGGAAAAATCCGGATTTCCAGCGGACGCCGGTTCACCCACCCAAAAACTTCTCGTCCTGCACATGTCTTGTAGCCACCCTTTATCTGGCTGTGTGACATGAAGCGCCACTGCAATTTAAAAATGCTGTGCAACTCTGCAATCATTTAAGAAATTTAAAAGCTAAAACTAAGCGACAAATATACCGGTCTCCGATCTCCACCCACGTTGTATTCCGTCAGCTGTAATAAAAAATATTTACTTATTTAAGTTACTATGACTACTGATTATGGCGCAGAACTGTCAGCCGAAATTAGAATTTTCAAGACAAATTTTAAGAACTATTAGTAGGTACAAGAGTTTATAATAGGAAGAGTGAGACGCTCAGCTCTCCCTAATAGAATAAGCTTGCAAGATGCTCGGTGCATTAAGGCTGAAATCGGGGGGGATGGCACCGCTTAACGTTGTTAACAATGTGTTTATAACTACTAAAATAAATAAATGAACTAAAACGCATCTGATTGGCTAATAGCCCACCTCATGTCAAAATTGCATGTATAAGCGTACCCCTCCGAGATCTCGGAGGGGGTGGGGTACTGCTTAGCATTGCTAAGCGTGCGTTTACATGCATAATATAATGAACTAAAAAGAATGCCAGGTAAGCTTGCGCTAGCAACCAATCAGATTCATTTTAGTTCATCGCGTAATTTTAATTCGCGTTACACGTAATTTTGACATGAGCCAATCACATGCGTTTTAGTTCAAACGCATATAAACACATGGTTAACAACGTTTAGCGGTAGAGTTGTGCCTGGGCCTTGAATCGGGCCTCGGGCCCCGGGCCGGGCCCGGTTGCTTGCTCGGCGAGGCCCGGTGAGGCCCCGTCAAATTTTTATTGTGCAAACATCAAAATTTTTCAAAATTCTTTGCATTAGAACCTCGAATTGAAGCTTCCAGGAGTTGCCTAAGTTGTAATAAATAGCACTAACTTTTGTTTCACACTGTTTTTTGTATGCCGGGCCTTCACTGGGCCGACCGGGCCTACACCGGGCCGCCGGGCCTACCGGGCCTTGAATCGGTTGAGCAGGCCCGGGCCCGGCCCCGGCCCGGGAAATTTCTTAACGACACAACTCTATGTAGCGGTACCCCCCCCGATTTCGGCCTTAATGTGCCGAACATCTTGCAGACTTAAAGGTGTAGGAATAACTGAGTGTCTCTCTTCCTATTAAAACCCTTGGTAGGTATGTATGATAAGAACAGAATCGAAACGCTTTTACAAACTAAGTAGTCGACTAACAAGCAATCTGAACATGGTCTAAACAGTAACTTACAATTTTACTTTAAGGCTCAGTCTTTATGTTCACTTATTGGGTTGTCGCTTTTTCACAAAAGGCAACCCTTTCATCTGGGCATGTGTCCATTTTTATTATTATTCATCATCTCGTGACTACCCCTGTCCCCCTCTAACATTTGCTAGTGTTGACCGGTTGGGCTGAAATATTCAGTGGGGGTTTGGAGTGGGGTGAACTGTTGACTGAATTTCAGGGGCTCCGGGTACGCGAAGTTACCCGATACGGTGATGCTGTAAATTGTCAAAATTGAAAGTTGTGGAAACCGCCCAATGTGGGCATCATTTGAAAGCTCTCGTTGAGTAGATTAAAAGTTGTAATAAGGTCATGGCGTCAAAATGTACGAAAGTTGAGTTACAGGGCATTAAACTGGTCAAAAGTTGTCAAAATCGACCAAAATGGCCAAAAATAGATGTTAAGTGCTCTAACTTTTGATAGAGTTGACCCATTGTGCTGAAATGTTTCATGTGGGTTTGGGTTGGGGGTGAAGTGCTGACTGAATGCTTTCACCGTTGCGGTACGCGAAAGTACTCGATACTGTGATGCTGCATAATATGTTCAAAATTGAAGGGAGCGGAAGCCGCCCAATATGGGTATGATTCAAAAGCTCTCTTTAAGTAGATAAAAACTTGTAAAAGGGCCACACCATCAAAATGTACGAAATTTGAGTTACGGAGCTTCAAAGTGGTCAAAAATGGCCAAAGTCAACCAAAATGACCAAAATTTTAAACATTTCAAACTATGGTCAATATGGTAGAGGTAGGCACTCTAATAAACGCTCTCGACATGAACTACATGACTCAGACTATACACGGAAACAGAAGTGCTTGTTTTGGGAGATATCGCTGTATATAAACGGGAAAAGCAGCGGCAACCCATTCTCGCTCTTTCGCTAGTATTTTATTTACGTTTTCCTTACTCAACCATTGTGGTAACGAGTTCCAAACCCAACATTTTGCAAACGTACCAGTAACTGCACTTATACTGAGAGAACCTCAAACCATACGTTCGTCGACACGACAACATACAATCAAGAGTGCATAATTGCACTATATATAAGAAGAAGAGTAAGTCACTAGAGGGCTCCTCTTCTTGGCATTGCGTAACGGTGCTCCGACCATAATACGCGAATGTTCCCCCGTTTGGTGGGGGGGGTAGCTCTCTTCGACAAAGCATACCCCCTTCCGTTTGGTGGGGGGGGGGGTAGCAGAAAAGAGGTCTCCGTTTGGTGGGGGGTAGCCAACAGCCAATCTGATTGCAGAGACCCCCTCCCCGTTTGGTGGGGGGGGGGGTAGAGCAGAGGATTACGGTAGTTTTTGTTCTATTCGCAAATGGGTCCCCGTTTGGTGAGGGGGGGTAGACAAAAGAGGTCCCCGTTTGGTGGGGGGGTAGACAAAAGAGGTCCCCGTTTTGTGGGGGGGTTGCCAACGGCCAATAAGAATCATCCAAACTTGGCCAAACGTGGCGACCCCCCCCCCAAACGGGGACCCCATTCTGCCTACCACCCCACCAAACGGGACCCCTTTTGCATACCCCTCCCCCCCCCCCCACCAAACGGGGAGTGGGTACGCTCGTCGACCCCCCCCCACCAAACGGGGGAACATTCGCGTATTGTGGTCGGAGCACCGTTACGCAATGCCAAGAAGAGAAGCCCTCTAGTGGCTTACTCTTCTTCTATAATAATAAGGAATAAATTATGGACTCTTGATACAATTAAACAATTTCCCTACGTCAATTCAATTCCCACATATCGCCTTCTTCGCCATTTTAATCACTCTCTATAGCAAAGCTATTCGAGTGAACCAACCTGCGGGGGTCTGAACTTAACAGCTAGTAGTAAAATATCTTCTCCACATTCTCCAATCTTCCAACGATGTCGAAGAACATCCGCGTAATAGTTTCCGTACTGCATAATATTCTCCGCAGTCCAGGATGTTGGTAAACCACTGGGAGTGCGTCTATTGAAGCCCGGCCTGCTGAGGTTGCAAAGCTCTTCAGGACTGAAACGCAGATAAAGCTTATGAATTGTGTAATAATTATGCAGTTGACTAAACTTACTAAACCTCATCAGAAAATAAATAAAAATGAGAAATAAAAATTAACACGTTTATGCAAATCTCAACATGCCCCTCCAGGTTAAACATTAGCGTTGAGTCCTCTCTTCTCTAAGCGAACGTATCTATGAGGCAAACCCCTAAGATTTTGGAAATTTCCACGGTAGGATCTGTTTGAAGTCGGGATAGACGCCCTGAATCTGACATAGTGTTAATGTTTGGGTATAGCCATGATGCTTTAGGGACCATTAGGGAGCCCGCACCAGACATTTGCAGGAGGAGAAATTTGGGGGGGCAGATTTTCCGGTTTTTTGCCCAAAAAACCGGAAAAATTTGGATTCTGGGAAGAGAGTTTAACGACCCTTTGGTGGGTGAGCTTCAGGTCTGGGGGAGGGTGAGCCCCCCTCCCCAAGCGCATGCACATATGGCCGCACCCCCATCATTTCCAAACACGTTATCCTGTGGTTATAAAAAGAATAATATCCATTTCTCGTTAGTTTCAAATGGATGCATTTGTTGAAATTAAAGATATTAGGAAAGGAATTATACCTAAAACACGTGATACTTGTTTACTTCGTTTGTTGGATTTCCTAGCACCATCACCATCAGAGAAAAGCAGATATGAAACCCACCCAAGCATACCCGTGAAAAAGTTTACTTACATACCTTAGGTATGGAGTTATTTTGAAATAATACTGAAAAATGAATTTTAAAACTAAAAATATGTTATACTCTGCTTAGCTCCCTTGGCCAAAAGCTATACATATAATATAAGTCAGTTCAGCTCTTATTTTACCCCAAAGCTTTTGCAAGAAACTTTATTCCCTCTTCCTCTCTTCCCGAGCTCTACTATCCAGCTTAGGGAACCGTCCCTGGGGTGGCACTGATCAGGGAGTCCTCGTAAGAGGCTGAAAACCAATGATGGTAAGTAGTCCGCTGCTTATCTGAGGCGGTGACCAGGATAGGTTGCGTCCCCGGCCAGGGCGTGTAGAATCGCACGACGTGGCTGAAGAATCCATCTCAACTACTCCATGATGAACGCTCTAATAAATTCCACGCCCAATGCTAGGATGGCCCCTCATGGCACCCTACGACAGGAGCCGGTAGTGGATGCGGGTGGTCGTAGGCGTAATTGCAATCCTGCTCCGGCAAGCCAGCATGCGATCACGACATCAAATTTAAGGAAGCTAGCCGTCTGGAATGTCCGAACGCTTAGTCAAGCTGGGAAAACAGAACTGCTTTGTGATGAGCTCACGAAGTACGGCTATGATCTTGCTGTACTTACAGAGACTAGACTCCAGAACAACGGACAGTTCTTCACCACCACGTCAACCTCAGCCTTGTCATTTCTGATATGTCATTCTGGAGGCCAGACCCATGAACGCGGGGTGGCTTTCGTGGTTTCTGCAAATCTCTCGAGCTCAGTGAAGAACTTTACACCAATCTCCGATAGACTAGCCCTTTTAGAACTATCTGGTCAGGTAGCTACCTTTATCATCGGGGCGTATTCTCCGACGAACCCATCCCCTGACGAAGCGAAAGACTCTTTTTATGATGAACTACAAACACTCTTCGACACCATTCCCAAAAACGCTCTGGTGCTTCTATGCGGGGACTTTAATGCCGACTGCGGTGCCTCTCGCGATGGCTGGGAGCGCGTGCTGGGACCCTGTGGACACGGCGTTATAAACGATAACGGTCTGCGATTATAAAGCTTTGCCTCGTTCAACAATTTGATTGTGGGAAACTCCCTCTTCAGTCATCGGGAATCCCATAAAATTACATGGAACTCAAATGCTGGCAACTGTGCAAAAGTTTTGGACTACGTATTAGTGTCCCGTCGCTTCAGATCTAGTATCGAAGACGTCAAGGTCAACTGCGCGGCCACTATTGGTTCTGATCACTCGCTGGTTGGAGTCCGCATCCGACTGCACTTAAGGGCGATCCAGCAGCCTCCCCGAATCAAAAGGATCGACTTTGCCAAATTGGGTGAGCCGACAATCAGGTCCAACATTCAGTTGGCTGTATCTAACCGGTATGCCGCTCTTGAGGCACCTAACGATTCAGTAGAAGAAGACTGGGAAACGTTTAAGTCCAACATCACCCAAGCTGCTGCACTGTCTTGCCCCCAAGTTCAACGTTCTAACCATCGATGGATCTCCAACAGAACTCTGCACCTAGTGGAACAACGAAGAGCCAGAAATAACAACAACTGCGTAAGAAATAGGCTAAACAGAGCCATTAAGATTAGTCTGCGGAACGATGAAGAAGTTTGGTGGACAAAGGAATGCGAGAAGGTAGA
>JASAND010003155.1:0-10561 GCA_030248195.1 Trissonchulus latispiculum | reverse complement strand
TGTACTAAGTTTCAGTTACGTATTGCTACGGATAGAAAAATTTTTGCCTATGAAACCCATATATATTCTTGTAGTACAAATCAAAAATAAGAAAATAACCTAGTTTTTATGCATCCCAGGGCCGGAAAAATTTTTTGGCTGGGGGCAGGGGCGTACCCAGGATTTTGAAAAGGGGGGGGTCGAGCCGGAAAAAATTTTTTGCCTTCGCCTGACACGTTTACGCTGGGGGAGGGGGGGCGGTGGCGAAGTTTTCAACAAAGAGTTCGCTTTGGGAGCCACAAAAATGATGAAATTTAGGAGCCGCCGCCGGCCGACGCGGGGGGTATGGGGGGCGGAGCCACCCAGAAGTTGAGAAAATTTTTGAAATTTTGAAAAAAGCCGTAATGGAAATCTTTAAAAAGATTTCAATAAAAGTTGAGAAATTCTTTGACATAATATCAAAATTTGTATTGGAAAGCTTGAAAAGATTTGAATAAAAAGCTCTGCTTTAAATGAATGCTCTGAATAAAAGCTTTAAAAATTGAGGTAAAAAAGGGCCGCATGTTCCAAAACGTTGTAAACGTTAATACATAATAGCGCCGCAGGCGAGAAAAAAATTTGAAAATTCAGTTAGAGAAGCGCCGAACGCGAGAAAAATTTTAAAAATTCAGTTAGAAAAGCGCCGCAGGCCCGAAAATTTTTTAAAATTCAGTTAGAGAAGCGCCGCAGGCGAGAAAAATTTTAAAAATCGGGATAGAAAAGCGCCGCAGGCGAGAAAAATTAGAAAAATGGAGATAGAAAAGCGCCGCAGGCGCGAAAAATTTTCATAATTTTTAATCTTATGTACTAAAAATTGCTCAATTTTTGCTTTCTCCCAGGAAAATTCCCGGGGGGATCGGACAAAAAGGGGGGGTTGGAACCCCCAAACCCCCCCCCCCCCTGGGTGCGCCCATGGCTGGGGGCCAAAGTCGGCCAAAACTCTAAAATGGCCAAAAAAAGTATTCTTCAAAGGCGCCTTAATAAGTCAGATTGGGCTATATATGGGGCAATACTGACTATATGGTTAAACAGTACACATATCGGGGTCGTTCAAATGCTATATGATTTTCCGTCTTCGAGCGTAATTTTTCGGTACTGGTCGGCCAAAGTTGGTGAATTTTGGGTCGAACTTTGAACTTAATTTTTTCGCTTATTTTGCTACATGGGTGGCTCAAATTTTGCATACAAAGGTTTTTTGGGACGGAGAATCGATTCCCGCTATCAGTTTTGCTGCCCGAGTAACCCAAGTTGCTAGGCTGGTTCCACTTGACCGTCTGAGGGGTCATGTCGGTAACCGCTTCCCTGAGGTCCATAGTAGGCTTTACATTGCCTCTCCAAACATTGTCTATAGGGGTTTTCTGCTGCGCCCAGCTCATTCCCGGAGTCCGTTTTGCCGTCTGACCCACCCATCTTGCTGTGCTGGTTCCACTTTGCCGTCTGGAGGGTCCGGTCGGTACCTACTTCCGGGAACACCATATAGGACTGTATATACCCTGACAAAACATTGTCTATAGGGGTTTTCTGGTGCGCCCAGCTCATTCCTGGCATCCGTTTTGCCGTCTGACCCACCCATACCAAATGAAAGCCCTAAACGAGCTGAGCAACTTTTGACATAGAACCGCATGCTCAAAGTAGCTGTAGACTGCTGTGGTGGGGTGGATTGGGGACTTAGGCGATTTTCGGGCAAAAATGAGATTTTTCAAAAGTGGTCAAATTTGGTACCAAATGAAAGCCCTGAGCGAGCTGAGCAACTTTTGTCATAGAACTGCATGCTCAAAGTGACTGTAGAGTGCTGTGGTGGGGTGGGGTGGGGACTTAGGCGATTTTCGGTCAAAAATGAAATTTTTCAAAAGTGGTCAAATTTGGTACCAAATGAAAGCCCTAAGCGAGCTGAGCAACTTTTGTCATAGAACTGCATGCTCAAAGTGGTTGTGGAGTGCTGTGGGTTGGCTTGCTTGCTACTGTTGAATGATATCTATACATATTATATATACCTTCATGAGCATACATATATAAAATACTAGAAAACAAGAACAAAAAGTGCTCCTTCGTCGCATGTAAAATACATATGAGTCTTCGTAGGCAGGTTGTACATAAGCAAAAACTAGCCTGTAAAATACATATGAGTTCCGTAGGCAGGTTGTAAATTAAGGAAAACAAGTTGCAACCGCTTAACATATGAGCCTGTCCTACAACGAGGCTCATATTGGCGTCACAGTGCATTCCACATTAAAGCCTCATTAAAGAACCTCAGCTTCATCCACATTACGGAAAAATGAATAGACGTCGTGGCCCAGAAGAAATGGACTGAAGTGAACTACGACTGCTCAAGCTGAACTGTACATGCAACCTGATGTTTCCTGAAACACTATGGCACACCTCTAATGCATTCTCGAAACACTTTCAAATTATACACACGCAGAATGCGTTCCCACTTGGCTGTGAGTCAGAGTGCCTCATAGCGTACCGTATTGAGCATATACGCACTATAATGACTGATCAACAAGCTATGAGAAGGACAATTTGTAATGAAAAGCTTTATGCAGTATGTATTTATATAAAAGTAAAATATATATCTTTAAATTATTCGTATTATGACATACGACAATATGAGCCTCGTTGTAGGATAGGCTCATACGTATGTTAAGCGGTTGCAACTTGTTTTCCTTAATTTACAACCTCCCTACGGAACTCATATCTATTTTACAGGCTAGTTTTTGCTTATGTATATGTTACGTGCAATATTGAAAAGCGTGCAATTTTGAAATTGCACGATGTTTCCGTGCAATTTTGAAATTGCATGGTCTTATCGTGCAATTTTAAAATTGCACGGAAACTACCGTGCAATTTTGAAACTGCATGGAGTTTCCGTGCAATTTTAAAATTGCACGGGCGAAACCGTGCAATGTTGAAATACAAAATTTCAAGCCTCTGGTTTTAATTTGTTTGTATAAATGTTAACTCTCAACACGAAAATTTGCACCATTTGTGCATTTAGCAAATTAATTTACGTTAACAGGTTTTAACTTTTGGTAAAAAGTTGAATAAGTGTTCCTGGTATTGACTGTTTACAACAAAAATCAACATTAATATAAAAATCCAAATCATAGTATGAAAAACATTAGTGTCAAGTACACTCTTAGAAATGTTCCAGTAGAAACTGCAAGAATCACTTTTGTAGATGATAAATACAAAAGCTTTTGTAGAAAATGCTGGTTGAGTCTTGTAATTTATACAGGACGTCGTTGGTAGTGTTTACCGGACATAGTTTGGTAGAATTGATTACAAGTTAGACCAGCATTTGGCACAAATGAAACCAAAACTATGAACCAAAATGAAACTACATTTACAAACTATCATTTATACAATTAAATTAAAACCAGAGGCTTGAAATTTTGTATTTCAATATTCCACGGTTTCGCCCGTGCAATTTTAAAATTGCACGGAAACTCCATGCAATTTCAAAATTGCACGGCAGTTTCCGTGCAATTTTAAAATTGCACGATAAAACCGTGCAATTTCAAAATTGCACGGAAACATCGTGCAATTTTAAAATTGCACGCTTTTCAATATTGCACGTAACATATATACAACCTTCCTGAAGATTCATATGTATTTTACATGCGACGAAGGAGCACTTTTTGTTCTTGTAAAATATAATTGAAACGTTATTAAAATGTTCTAGTAACTACAAAAAAGCGAAAAATTGTGCAAAAATTGTCCAAAATGTCAGAAAAAATTTTCGATTTTTGTAATGTTAAAGAGTTGGTTCCGGTTCCGGTTTTTTAAAGCCAGTTCCGGTTCCGGTTTTTTGGAGTTCCGGTCGATCCCTAGGCTAGATTTGCCCTGCCTCTTCTCTGCCAGTAGTAAAGAGGGTGGTTTTTTTGTTTGGAAACGCTGGATTTTTGGGAATCGTTCCCAAAAAACCACCAGAATTTTTTAAGGATTGCCAGGGAGGGAGGCAGAGGCTATAGGTGGGCATATGTGTCGGACCGAGCCCTGTGCATATGCACCCTAGTTGGGCTGTCCCACGTCACCCTAAAAAATTGGAGCAAAAGACTGTCGACTGATTTTTTAGGGAAGCTGGCTATAATGTGCCCAGAAAATAGCGAATTCAAGGATTTTTGTTCTGAATTTTCAAAACATTTTGGACTTCGCCGGATGTGTTTTTCTAAAATAGTCTATTTTGGTACTCACGCTGAATTTTTGAGCCCTTTGTAGTTTTATACACATGTAGGGGACACGTTAATTTTACTGAAGTTTTGGTGATCTTAGTCCGCTTTAGGTTCTCTAGTCCCTACCTTCCCATCCCCACGTTTTTACTAGAAAAGGTCCAGATGATCGCTAGATCGCTAGATACTATATATATATACACATTACATATATAATCATATTATTTTAGGGGTTTGAATCCATAATGGCATCACTACAGCAGGTTCCGACAGAAATTCTGCTGAAAATTTTTTCCTATGTCCCTGTGCAAGATCGAGTTTCTCTTGAAGGATTTCTCTGTCGCGATTTGAAAGAAGTGATTCTTAAGTCGTATTCGGAGGTTGAAAGATTAACGATTGGACTGGAAGAGACTTATTCTGGTCCCATCAAAATAGATCAACTCATCAGATGGGCCAAGTCCAGATTATGTAATCTATCAAAACTGCACATCACTTCGCCAATCAGTTCCTGTTCTATGAGATTGATCAGTCAATGGGTGCCTAATTTGCATACTCTAACCGTTACACTACCAACCCCTCCGCAAACCGTAATGCTTCGATCTCGAATGATGAGATGGAGACACGTGCATATGGGAACATTTAAGGTGACTGGTGAATTTTGTCGCAATTTTCTTCCTTCCTTTCCCAGAGGCCTGGTCAGCCTATGTCTGATTATTTCTGGAAACAGTGAGATTGTATTTTCGGCCGGCTTTATGTCAACCCTGTTTGCCACCCTGCATCGCTGCTGCTCCGACCTGCGGTCCCTGACCTTGAACGGCAAAGGAGTGATTTGTTGGGACAACTTTTGTGCAACTTGGTCCGACCTGTCCGCTCTAGGACTGGCAGATGTGACCTGCTCCTGGCTGGTGCCCAACGGATTGCCGGATCTATCGCGTTGGGACAGCCTCCCTGGCTGTATCCATTCCCTCTATCTGGGAGACTGTTTTCTGAGATTTCCTGACCTACTGAGTGCTCGGAAATGGGACAACCTGGAGCAGTTGACCATTCGTCGACTGCCCTGTACTGACTTTGGCTTCCCGCCCGAAGACATCCAGCATGCCATCTTTCCGCGGCTACAACGCCTGGAGATCCAAGGCTTAGACGACCGGGTTACGGCGTGGGATCGAGTGGCTTCCGGCGGCGCCCTACGGGCTCTGCACCTGGAGACGGACTATGAACTGCGCAATTTGGCCTGCCTTCGCAGCGTTGCCAGCCGGAATCCCTGCCTGACGCAGGTGTTTCTGGTGCTGAGAAATGTGGATCGCCACCACCTCAGTGTCGATACACTGCTCAGTCTGGCTTCGATTGCTTCCCTGAGAAAGCTATCACTGGGCTGCCTGGATTGGGACGGCTGCGCTGGTGATCAAACCCTGATCCAACACAATCAGCTGATCTCGCCCGTCGAAGAGTTGCAGCTGCTGCTGGATCTGAAGGCCTATCCAGATCTATTTTTTGCCGACCTGTTGTCCAAAACTTTCCCCGACCTGAAACGGCTCCACCTAAACCTCTATGATTTGGAGCCTCCGGCACAGAATACTCCAGTTCCTGCACGACTGAGATTGGAAAATTTGGAATCTTTTGAAGTGTCCTGTATTCGTGAGGACTATTTGCAGGGGCTGAATCTCAGCTTATCCACTGGAAATGCTCTGAAGCAATTTATTGTCTGCAGAAATCCGCATAAATTTATTAAGACTCAAGTTTCCCCAGGCGGCAGCGACTACGCTGACAGCTTTTGCAGTAATCCTTGTTGGCTGCTTGATAAGCTGTGCATGGACAGTCCCACTTTGCGACATCTTGAAATCCCCTTTCGAAATGTCGTTAATCTCAGTCTAATCTCTTGTCTGCCCCAGTTTGTTCAGCGATACGGGGGCGACTGTTTGACCTCTCTGTCGCTGGACATTCGGCATCGACTTTCTGCTTCAGGAAAGCGACGTGGGGCCAAAGTTCTGGCCGATTGTCTTACATCTCTGCGGCGACTTGAGGTGACCATGGATAGCAATTTGGCCACCGACCGTCCCTATTTTTCTGTCTATATTGTTGGTTTTCGACTTCGCCGATTGCAAACGGACGATGCCGATGAAACTAATCAGGAGTCGTCAACAATGAACTCCTCTCTCGAATATTTGTTTTACTGTCGTGACGGCACATTTCTAAGACTGTCTTCGACTGTGGAAAATCTTGCGAAAATGGATTTCGTCAAAGATCGTCCTTTAATTCAGCGCTGTCCACAATTCTTCACACGTAATCGTTTGCACACCTTTACGACTCATGACCCTTCCGCTACGATGGCTTATCATCATTTAAACCTGGATGGCTCAAGAATCACTGTTATAGATCTGCCGGATGTTGAAAGTCTTCATTTGGATTAATTGGGATTTTGTCTGATTTAATTTAATCAATGAAACATTTCTGTAGTATAAACTAACTGTACTATAATTTTTGAGCGAGTTTTTGCAGTTTTTAGCAAATTTTTCACTAAATGTTTTAAGAAAAAAATGCAAAAATTTGGTCGGTCCGGCTCTGTGCGAACTTTTGGTGTTGACCAGCCTTGGCTTTCAATCTTGATCAGCTTTTCTCAGTCTAGCAGTCTTGATTGATTCCGTCGTCTTTAACCAAATGATCCTCTGGAGGCTGCCGGATTTTCTCATTCCGGAACCACTAGAAAGTCCCTGACACGATATGGTTTGGTTGTTGGTTTTAGTTGCTAAGTTTTATGCTAAACAAATTCATAATGCGTATTACGTAATATAATACAAATTCATAATTACGTAATACGTACGATATTCTGGCTTATTTCTAGGCCAAAATTTATGGGGGGGTCTCAAAGTTGCCTCCCTCAGTTTTTGTAGTCAACCTTTTTTAACTTGCTCCCTTCTTCCTACCTATTTCTTTTCGAATTTGTCTTGTTTATTGATGGTTTTTGCTGATGTTGTGTTTGTACTGTTTGATTATATGCACATACTGAATTATTTTCTCTCTCTCTCTCTCTCTCTATATATATATATATATATATAAGGAATGAACTGCATATTATTTTGTGTGTATTTGGTTAAATTTGGTGTGCTTGATTTATTTAGCTAGAAGTAATATACGAATACTGGTCCTGAAGTTATCTGTATATAATGTGTATTTTGGTGGTCATTTGTATTTGATTGTTCGTTAAGTCAATGCTAAATTGCATTGTCCTGACAATGGCAGTCCTTAAATCAATTTTGGATTAATGAATCTGTTTGCTGTTTGCATTGCTTGTATTGGTTATTGTTTGATTAAGCCGATTTCACACGATGGGGGTTTTTATGGGGATTCCCCTGGGGAATCCCCCGGGGTCACAACATTCGAAAGTTTTCCCAAAAATCCCCAGGGGATCCCCATGGGGCTTTTTCATGGGGACTCTGTTCACACGATGGGGACAATCCCCTGGGGATGTCTGCTATAGATAACATGTTGCTTCTATAACATTTATTACTCCTGTACAATTTAGAATGAATTTACTGTTTTTTAACAATTCGAACAGGTGTGTTGTATATAAAATACGAATTCGAAAGATCATCATTGAAAATTGTTCACAAAAAATTACGTAAATAAATAAACACGCATATATAATAATTTAATCCATTAACATTAATTGATTAATTGATTAATTAATTAATTAATTAATTAATTAATTGACATTAATTAATACTGCATTCATTTTCTTTGTTAGGTACACTATTCTAATTTCAGTTAAATACACTTAAAACTACATTGGCAATAAAGTCAGCTGATTTTGCTGCTCTCTGATTGGTTGTTTCATGGGGATCCCCACAGAAAATTGCTCGGCGAGCAATCCGTCCTCATGGAAATTTTCATGGGGATCCCCATGAAAATCCCCATAGAAATCCCCATGGGGCAGCCCCGTGGGGACAGGTGGGGTCCCCATGGGGATCCCCATGGGGAAATCCCCTGGGGAATCCCCACGAAAATCCCCATCGTGTGAAATCGGCTTAAAGGAGTTACCCAACTACAGCTTTACTACTACATTTTACAAATTTATAGTATATTTTTAATTTTTGATAGATCATCCATTTTTCTTTTTTTTAGTGCTAACTTTCTTTACCGGCTTACCAAGACTGTAAAACTATGCAATATATTTCTAACTGAAGTAGGAATATATTTGCTCGAAATTGTTGAAATTCATTTAATAACAAACTATTTACAGCCATGATTTTGCATTCTGCATGCTATGATTTTTGGATTTATTAGCAGTTTGTAAAATTTATTGTGGTATTATTTAGCTGAGTCATATTATGCAGGTTGTAGCCTGTAGGGTGATTTGAGCTGATATTAATATTTTTGCCATAGCACAGCAGTGCTCCGCTACGGTAACTGTGTGTACGTGTTCAAGTTCAGCTAACTCTGTTCAAAGTGTTTTTTCATGCATTTATGTACAATTTGTATTTTTGTATTTATTTTTGTGGTGTTTTACAGTGCACTGTTTATTTTTTGTCATGCCGTCGCAGGGTAGCACATAACTGTTTTTGTGTGGTGAAGTAAACGTATTTTTATTCATTATCGTCATTTATTTAAGTGAACTTAATGAATAAATAAACAGTATCTAATTTCGAGTTGAGTTTAGAATACGAAACTGAAGCTGTAGGAGATGCCTTTGAAAAAAACTGAGAAAGGAGCAAGCATAAGAGTTGAGCAGGGCCCGGATTTTTACGGCCCGGCCCGGATCAGCCCGTTCTAAAATCCAGCTCGGCCCGCCCCGCTGGTGAAATTTTTCCGCCCGGCCGGGTAAATTCGGGCCGACCCAGCCCGCCAAACGACAATATCCGAAATTTTACTAACAATATTATTTGAAGTGCTTTATTGCATGATGTAACGCTAAATTATGCTACAAAATATAAATTTTGCTGTAAAATAACTAGAATGAGTAAATGTTTAGCTAATTTTGGTGACTTCACATTTTGTAGAGTCGATCCTGCCAATTTCAGCCCGCTCCGGCACGCAGTTAAAAAATTTCTCGGCCCTTGCTCATCTCTTGCAAGCAGTTGGGAGAAAGTTAATTTTCCCTTGTATGCTTTTGTGGGTTGTGTAGGTTCAATGCTAAATCTACTAATTCCGTCGATTTTATAAGACGACACTGGGCAAAGTGTTCCTTTGAACAGAGAAAAAGGTAGCCAGTCGCCAGCAAATTGGGATCCTGCTTAACACGCTGTCGTTTAGATTGACTGATGGTGCGATCTATTACCGGGATTCAAATTTAATGGAGTTTCATGTTCCAACGGAGAATAATGAGAAATACCGGCTCGTGCATAAGTTGTGAACGAACAAACGGATAAGCTAAAGAGGTTAACTCAAATTTCTTCTAAGGGTAAATTTTAAAAGTTTTGTTTAGTATTCCACTAAATAATTCCTTACCTCAGTTTTGAAAAATTTTGCAAAACAGCTCTGCAAAGTTAATCTGGTTTCAAATAACATCATTTTCGTTCTTTTCTCCATTTCTCTCTATCCGTTTTTCCTCTTCTCTGTTGCTCCGTTTGCTCGTCCCCGTAGCTTTCAGCCAATCTGGAGCGCTGACTGTAAGCAACGAATAGTTAAATATCTCCGATTGTCCGTTGCTCCGTTCAACCTTGAGCCGGAAACGCGGACCAATAGGCCGTTTGCCCTTTGCCCGTTGCTCCTTCAGAACATGAAGCTGCCTTAGTGAACTTCCACCGCAGAATTGCACTTGAGGCTAATTGCTGGGGAAGCTAGAGTGTGAAGACTGGCAGTAGGGATGGGCCAGGGTCGTAGAGGCTTCCGGCCGGTCCAAGTTTGAGTCCAGATGGCACAATATGAGCTGTGATGTGGCGAAATTTGTTTTCGCAGTGTAAGAGGTATATATGTCGCAGTGCTCCTACGGTTGCTACTTTATTGAAAGTTCCTACTTTTCCTGAAAATTCCTGCTTTTTTGCCAAAACAAACAAGAATGTTTTATTCGGGTAGAAGTTACAGAATTTCGTAATATTTTGTATATTCTGAGCCTTTTCTAGAACCGTTTTTGTTATATCCCATGCCAAATGATACCTGTACTGTAAGTACCTCGCACCTTATGCGTTACGTTACATTTCATTAAGTACATATTTTATATCAACCTTTCCAAATTTTCCTGAGTGCTTTAATTCTTTCGAACCTTGCAAGATTTTCTATAAAATGTAGTAGAAATTTGTATTTTTACAGCTGACGTCGTCCCAAAATTGTGGGTTTAGACCTCTTAAGCCCTCCCCTGTGTCGCAGCCTTGCTTCCAGTAATACCTACATTAGGAACTTATGCAAAGTTTTTTGAAACTTTCTATTTTTATCGCTAA
>JASAND010003152.1:0-78690 GCA_030248195.1 Trissonchulus latispiculum | reverse complement strand
TGTACTTCGTTCAGTTGCATATTGCTGATGATTATTTATGATTTTGGCAAAGTATTTTGTTCCAATTTGTTTGATTCAAAAAAGCTATGTAGTTTACTTCACATTATTGAGTGCAAAATCGGGCAAATCGTTTTGATATTTTCTGGTTTACTTACCATATTCACTTTCCAGTGCTACTATTTTTAAGGAAAGCAAACGTTTCGCGCAACTTGATATTTTAGTTGTCAAAAATGTCCAAAATGGTAAAAGCACTCACCGCACCTCAATAAAATTTTTTAATTTTTTGCAAGCTTAAACCTGAATTTTCAAAAATACCTTGTCACAGGGTCAGGGTCGACCGGGTCACCGGGTCGGTAAATAGTGACCCGGTTTCATCTCTGGTGTACAGCGTAATACTGCTTACCTGCTTGTATATATACAAACAATTCTGAGTAATGTGACAATTCTCAGTAATGTTGCTCGATAAGTGCAGCTGTTCTTCAAGCATTAGTAGCTAGGGGGGATGATATCTGTACTCTGAACATAGAAATTTGTTCACATGGAAAAGTTTTTGTCTAAGTGACATCAATAATTTAAATGCTTTTAATTGTTTGGTTATAACACATTTATTCAAATTCATTCCTGTTTATATTGGCAGACAACTTGCAAACAGCTTGTTCATATTGGAAGCAACTTACAAATTTGACAACTCAAAGGTTACAGATCAATTTACATATAATTCTAAGTAATTGCTGCATTTATCAGCCAAAGTATATGATTAAGGATTTTTAGAATTCAAAGGATTTTTAGTTGGACGAAATCAAAGATGGCCTCTCAGTCCGAAATATTGGATCGAAAAGTCCAAAGGATGAACTAATTTTTTGGGTGGGAATGTTTTAATAGTCAAGTATTTTTGGCGTAGTGAGAATGTGTGATACTGTGAGCTCACAAAATTTTAATTTGTGATGTTCAGAGATGCACCGGAACCGGGTCCTGAAGTCTGAATCCACAGTTTTCACAAACTTTCTTATAAATTCAAATTGTTCAATAATTTTCTGGTTAATACACAATGTCTTTGATTTCATTCAAACAGATGAGTGATCTAATGAATGACTTGTAAATAATTTAACCTACGGATGTAGCCAGGGACTGACCCCGGTTAGGAGGCCCCGATGTTGAAGGGAACCAAAATTTAGCAAAATCTGGTAAATTTTTTGACATTTTTCGTCAAAATTTTGTTACTTTGAAAGCATATGTATAAGTAAAAAAAATTAGTTAGATTGTTAGAATCTTTACTTCCTCCAACGATTTGAATGAAAAATAACGACAGTAATGTTGAAATAATAGGGACTTAGGGATTAAGACCGGCCTGTTGCATTTTTAGTGCTGCTGTTTAACCTTTAATGCACTGCTTAAATAAATACTTAAAGGCGCCAAGGGAATTTAGTTTGAGTTAAACATTATTGTTGCTGCAACTTGAGTTTACGACTTAGATTGATCTTTTAGGCTGCATCCATGGAGGTTGATGGGATCTGTTCATCACGCAGAAAAAATTGGGCGCCTTTCTGGACTCCAGATGGATTTCACCTAGGAAATTGTGTGAGTTTCATTATCAATTTTAAACTCATATTAGAGGATGCTATGAAATTGCAAGAACTTCGATACATTATTTTGTGAGCTTTTAGAAAAGGTACATGCACATAGTATATGTAGCGAATTGCAGAATCGCTCAGTTTACTGGCAAGCTAAAAAAATATGGGCTGTCGAGCTTCGAGAACCAATTTCTGTAAACTGCAAAATCGGAACGAATTTTTCTTGCCGCTGATATCGAAAACGTGTGGGCCAGGGACTTCATTTGGAGTTTGCTCAGTAGCTCTTCATGCTTGTAAAGATTTTCGAAGAGCGATTTTATTTCGAAAAACAAAAAATTTCTCCAACTTCTGGGAGACTCAGCACTTCCCGTCACGAAATCCTGGATCCTCCGGAGAACTAGTTCCAGAATATTAAAGACCATCCAAATAATGTGTTGGTGGGAAGTTTCGTCTACATCCATAAAGGATTCAAGCCTGTAGACAGAGTTGCTCTAGGGCCGATGCTGTGGCCGGATCCTAACTAGGAAACGGCCCCATTTTATTTTCGGGGGTTGCGCCGCGGCGGCTTTAGCTATTGAGCTGTACGTTAGAGTAGATAAAATTGTCAATACTATGAATTAAATGGAGATGTTGAAAGCGAATTTAAGTCTAATATCAAGAGTCCATAATTCCCTTATATATAAGAAAGAAGAGTAAGCCATTAAGAGGGCTTCTCTTTTTTGGTATTGTATAACGGTGCTACGACCACAGTACGCGAATGTTCCCCGTTTGGGGGGGGGGTCGACCATACCGACAGATACCATGCCCCCCTCCGTTTGCTGGGGAGGAGAAAAGAAGGGTCCCCCATTATGGGGGGCGTCAACAGCCAATCGGATTTCAGAAACCCCCTCCGTTTGGGGGTCTAGCAAGGGATTACATGTATATAGTTTTAGCTTATTTCCAAAAAAAAAAGGGTCCCCTGTTTGAGGGGGTTGCCAACTCAGGCTCTGAGTTGACGACCCCCCCCACAACGGGGACCTCTTACAGAGACCCCCCTCCCCAAACGGGGACGGTTTCTGCTAACCCTCCCCCCACCAAACGGGGACCTCTTTCGGCTATCTTCTCCCCAAACGGGGGAACATTCGGTGGAGCACTCATATCGCGGTCTATCGGAACACCGTTACACAATGCCAAGAAAAAGGAGCCCTCTAGTGACTTATTTTTTCTATAATATAAGGGAATTTATTGTGGACTCTTGCTAATGTTGCATTTTAGTTTTGGCAAGGTATCAGAATTTCTTCTTTTATACATGGTTTACTTGCTGGCTTTACATTTTACTTACTGAGTAAAGTTATTTTCGAACCAAAGTATTAAGGTATCCACCGTGAAATTGCAAACTATTGCCTCCTGTTAAAATTACAGGCATCGTTTATGACCTGTCTTCTCTATGCTCAAAATCTTATCCTAATTACTGGTATCTTTTAAAAATCTTGTGTGTTTACAAGAGTGATTCGTGTGGTTTATGATGTAATATTTTGAAGAGAGTGTTCAAGTAAGCAGGCCAGAGTAACCATTTGACTGCATTAGAGCTTTTTCTCCAGACATAATTCACTAAAGGTGGCGATCCCTTCATTCTTCATCGCAATACCTGCCACGATTAGCACGAGCGTAGCCGGGGGGGGGGGCAAATTCCCCGAAATTTTTTCATTGTCATGTGTAAAACGCCCATTTTTCAAAAACGTTTTGCTCCTTTGGCGAAATAAGTGTATCGTATCATCATAGCGCGTGTTTCGTAGCCCAAATGAGTCTCGAAAATGCCCTGTTTGATGCTTTTTTAATCATCTTTAATTCTAGGATCAGTTACGGGACAGCAGAATCTGCAACTACAGCCGCAGCAGCGGAATCAGCAGCTGCAGCCGCAGCAAGTAGAATCAGCAGCTGCAGCCATAGCAGCAAAATCAGCAGCCGCAGCATCAGGATCTGCAGCTACAGCCGCGGCAACGGAATCAGCGGCTGCAGCCGCAGCAACAGAATCAGCAGCTGCAGCCGCGGCAACAAGAATCAGCGGCCACTGCATCAGAATCAGCAGCTGCGGCCGGAGCAACAGAATCAGCAGCCGCAGCATCAGAATCAGCGGCAGCAGCAACAGCACCTACAGCATTACGAGCAGCTGCGGAGACGCAAACGTCGTCATCTGCAGTTTATGATACAGCTACAGCTGCGGCTGCTGCATCATAATCAGCGGTATCTGCAGTACCAACGTCAGCAAGATCAAGTGATGCATCATCTGGAGCTTGTCCCTCTGCTTGATTGGTCAGTTGAGGATGTGGAAGCATGGCTGCGTGATAATTAACCTCAAAAGCAGTCTGTAAGCAATGGTTCCATCCTTTTTTTGACTGTAAATTTATTTCGTTGCTTAAATGGCCAATTATAGTACGTTTCGTTATTGTGCTGTGAGGCGTATTTCATTTTGTTGGATTTTTTGTTTTAATGCATGCTGTATTTGCTTTGTCAATAATGATTTTGAAATGAAGTGTCTTTCCAGGTGCATGGGTTATGTCACACCTATTGTGACTGCTTACATATCAGCTGCTACAAGGCTTGAGAAGAATTCGTTTACGGAAGGATAAATATGGATGTCAGTTCGCAGTTAAGCGTGTAGTGTTGATGATGATGGTGACTTCCGTCGTTGATGAGAATCAACGGGCCCGAACAGAGAAGGGTACGAGCCACCGTTTCGCACCCTTGGAACCAGGGAGCCAATCCATCCTGGTGTCCACCAAATCACCCCTTTGAGGGACCACCGGTTCTGGCGTGGAGTGTTCACCGGACATTGATACTTTGTAGAGCTTAAGAACTATGCCAGGCCAAGAAGCAGCCTAGAGCCAGGAATAACATCTGTGCTATGCGAAGGCTAGCTTAAACCAAGCCAAATCTTAAGCAAAGCTTAGCCTGTGCTATGTCTATCGTGGTCTGAGTTAGCTCTAGGCTAGGATAAGCTTTGGTCTAGCATAGCTTAGCATATGCTAGGCTTGGCATAGCACAGACTGCTAGACCAAGCATATGCTAAGCTATGCCCAAGCAGCACCTTTGCTTGCCTAGTCTGTGGTATACTAAGTTTAGCTTACTTCTAGCCTTTAGTTTAGTTGGCCTCTGGCACAGCACCGACTAGGGTTGGCCTAACATAGGGCTAAGCTTAGCCTAGCATAGCTTAGCATTTACTAGCCTTGTGGTAGGGCAGACTTAGGGCTGTGACCAAGCATATGCTTGGTACGTGTGTTACAGTTGACAAAATCAGCAGCCATGTTGCAGTAAAGAATAAACAACCCGTTATTCAAGGCTAGCCCTTGCTCGGTCTGGCCTAGTCTGCCTCTACCAGAAGGCTGAGTATATGCTGAGCTATGCTGAGCCAAGCTTAGGCATATGCTAGGCATAGCCTAATCTGTGCTTATACCGAGGTTAGTATATGTTGTAGCTTTATGTTAGGTAAAGCTTATCGTGCTAGGACTAGACTACTCCTGGCACTATGCCAAGACTAGTAGGCTAGTATATATGCTATGCTATGCTAGGCCAAGCTTATCCTATGCTAGGCCTAGCCTGTCCGTGCTATACAAAGGCTAGCATATGCGAAGACACAGGCCCAGCCTGTGCTAGGCCTAGTCTAGCTCAGTACTAAGGTTTGGCTGCACAGACTTATACACATGCATGCTTATATGCAACAACAAGCCGCGCTGACATAGCACACGACCTGGCTAGACATAGCAAAGGATAAGCTTCACTTAGCATAACTTAGCACATACTAGCCTTGGCATAGCATAGTCTACACTTGGCCTAGCATTGGCTAACCTTGGCCTATAATAGCTTAGCATATATTAGCCTTGGCATTGCCTATTCTACACTGTCAGCCTAAAGTTACATCTGGCTAACCTTGGCCTATATTAACCTAGCACACACTGGCCTTGGTATAGGCTTGGCGCAGCCTAGTCTGTGTTAGACCATGGTTAGTATGTGATAAGATATGCTAGGCCCAGCTTGCCCTATGCTAAGCCTTGCCTAGTCTGCAGTATGCCAAGGCTAATATATGTTAAGCTATGATAGGCCACACTTACGCTATGCTGGGCAGAGCCTAGTCTGTGCTGTACAAAGGAAGTATATTCCAAGCTAAACTGAGCCCAGCCTGGTACTGTGCTATACCAAAGCACAGGCATATTCCAAGCTAAGCTGGGCTCAGCCTACTGTGAATATGCTATACCAAAGTAAGTATATTCCCTAAGCTGAGCTGGGCCTAGCCTGGTCTGTGCTATACCAAGGCAAGTATATTCCAAGCTAAGCTGGGCCTAGCCTGGTCTGTGCTATACCAAAGCAAGTGTGTTCTAAGCTAAGCTGGGCCTAGCCATACTCTGTGCTATACCAAAGCAAGTATACTCCAAGCTGCTGGCCTAGCCTGGTCTGTGCTATACCAAAAGCAAGTATATTCCAGCTAAGCTGGGCCTAGCCTGGTCTGTGCTATACCAAAGCAAGTATATTCCAAGCTAAGTGGGCCTAGCTTTGGTCTGTGCTATGCCAAAGCAGAGTATATTCCTAGCTAAGCTGGGCCTAGCCTGGTCAGTGCCTATACCAAAGCAAGTATATTCCAAGCTAAGCTGGGCCTACCTGGCCTGGTCTGTGCTATACCAAAGCAAGTATATTCCAAGCTAAGCTGGGCCTAGCCTGGTCCTGTGCTATACCAAAGCAGAAATATTCTGAGCTAAGCTGGGCCTAGCCTGGTCTGCATGCTATACCAAAGGCATATTCCATGCCAGCTGGGCCCAGGCTGGTCTGTGCTATACCAAAGCAAGGATGTTTCTGGAGCTAAGCTGGGCCTAGCCTGGTCTGTGCTATACCAAAAGCAAGTATGTTCTAGCTAAGCTGGGCCAGCCTGGTCTGTGCTATACCAAAGCAAGTATGTTCTAAGCTAAGCTGGGCCTAGCCTGGTCTGTGCTATACCAAAGCAAGTATATTCCAAGCTAAGCTGGGCCTAGTGCTGGTCTGTGCTATACCAAAGCAAGTATATTCTAAGCTTAGCTGGGCCTAGCCTGGTCTGTGCTATACCAAGCAAGCCTATCCTAAGCTTAGCTGGGCCTAGCCTGGTCTGCGCTGTCAAGGCTTGCATGCGAAGCTGTGCCAGGAAATCTTTCCCTTTCCGCGAGAACTTCACCCTACCCATAATTCACATGCAAAGTGCTGCACATCTAGGCGACGCTGCAGAATCCTACTCCTAGTTGACGGTATATCTTGCCTGTTTACCGCTTCTCAAGTTATATTTCCTCATTGCCATACCGATTAATTAATAGAACAACATTTTTATTGCATTTTTTGTTTAGGCTTTGTGTTATATGTTATATGGTGTTATTATCATTTTTGGATATGGCCGATATTTGTGGTAAGAATCTTGAATCTTGTTTTTGGTTTTGTTAATCGTCTGCTTGTCGTCAATTAGTTACATATTTAATTTCCTATGACTTGGCATAACCAGCGGATTTACTGCTAGGTCTAATCGCTGATCCTAAGATTACTTATTTGTAAGTATCAGTAGTGTTTTTTGGTCTTTTCCTGATTGAAATTCCTATTAAAGCTAAAGGCAGGCGACCTACGGATTCCGTTTTTCGGGAGTGTGCTGTTTTTTACTTTCAAATGCTTATTTTGTGGTTCCTTTCATGGTTGTGATAGTAGATGGTCTCTGATAGATTTCTTCAAAACACCATAGTCGACAGTCAGCCGACGACTGAAAGAAAATAAATTAATGTGTAATTAGTAGTGTCAGAAACCAAATACTGCTGCCTCAACCAGCGACTGAACAGTCAAAGTGATTACAATAGAATTAAAGCAACACAGTACTTGAAACTTGAGTATAGCAACGCTTTATACTTGAGCGACTGACGTATCCAGGGTTTTGAAAATAGGGAACCAACATCTGAATGGGTTTTTGAACTTCGAAGGTTTTTGAAAATGGCCATATTTACACAGAAATTAGTAAAAACTTTGTTTTTGGTGACCAAAGAGGAAGTTGGGAGTCCGGACAACCCCTTCCCCCCGATGCAGCCGTGACCTAAAGTGACCTAAGAACGCGAATATTATCATGTACTTGTTTACAATATACAGTTTGCAACCATATTGTCGTGGCAGAAAAAAACATGACAATAAGAAATAACAGACATGAAAACAGAATCCAACATCATCTTCAAACCAAGACGTATTAACTACGTACATGCGACGGCTCAAATAACGAAAGTTATGTACATTTGTAGACGGACTTCGACAAAGACTGGAGCGACTGTGCTTCCATAGCACAGCTGGCAGAGCGTTCGCCTAAGGTTATGGGTTCGGATCACCGCGGAAAGTCAAAATCTTCAGACCCTTTGGAACATGACTTTCTTACTATTGACAATTTAGCTAATTATTGACTAATTACTGACTCACCTGACACGATACAGCCCTCTGTAGTAAAAGCTGTAACGCCACCCAAGGCACAGAATCACAAACAAAATGAAAAATACCAGACCAACCAACAGACCACCCACTAAGAAATCGTTTTGATGAGCTAAAAGTAAAATACAATTATTTAGTCATTCTTAAGCTTGGACGTAACACAATAATTTTTTATAGGGGAGACTGTCGACTAAAGAAATCTATCAGAGCCATCTAATATCAAAACCAAAAGGAACCACAAAATAAGCATTTGAAAGTAAAAAACAGCACACTCCCGAAAAAACGGAATCCGTAGGTCGCCTGCCTTTAGCTTTAATAGGAATTTCAATCAGGAAAAGACCAAAAAACACTACTGATACTTACAAATAAGTAATCTTAGGATCAGCGATTAGACCTAGCAGTAAATCCGCTGGTTATGCCAAGTCATAGGAAATTAAATATGTAACTAATTGACGACAAGCAGACGATTAACAAAAACCAAAAACAAGATTCAAGATTCTTACCACAAATATCGGCCATATCCAAAAATGATAATACACACCATATAACATATAACACAAAGCCTAAACAAAAATGCAATAAAATGTTGTTCATTAATTAATCGGTATGGCAATGAGGAAATATAACGAGAAAGTAAACAGCAAGATATACGTCCAGCTAGGAGTAGGATTCTGCAGCGTCGCCTAGATGTGCAGCACTTTGCATGTGAATTATGGGTAGGGTGAAGTTCTCGCGGAAAGGAAAGATTTCCCTGGCACAGCTTCGCATGCAAGCCTTGACACAGCGCAGACCAGGCTAGGCCCAGCTAAGCTTAGGATATACTTGCTTTGGTATAGCACAGACCAGGCTAGGCCCAGCTAAGCTTAGAATATACTTGCTTTGGTATAGCACAGACCAGCCTAGGCCCAGCTTAGCTTGGAATATACTTGCTTTGGTATAGCACAGACCAGGCTAGGCCCAGCTTAGCTTAGAACATACTTGCTTTGGTATAGCACAGACCAGGCTAGGCCCAGCTTAGCTTAGAACATACTTGCTTTGGTATAGCACAGACCAGGCTAGGCCCAGCTTAGCTTAGAACATCCTTGCTTTGGTATAGCACAGACCAGGCTAGGCCCAGCTAAGCTTGGAATATACTTGCTTTGGTATAGCACAGACCAGGCTAGGCCCAGCTTAGCTTGGAATATACTTGCTTTGGTATAGCACAGACCAGGCTAGGCCCAGCTTAGCTTGGAATATACTTGCTTTGGTATAGCACAGACCAGGCTAGGTAGGCCCAGCTTAGCTTGGAATATACTTGCTTTGGTATAGCACAGACCAGGCTAGGCCCAGCTTAGCTTGGAATATACTTGCTTTGGTATAGCACAGACCAGGCTAGGCCCAGCTTAGCTTGGAATATACTTGCTTTGGTATAGCACAGACCAGGCTAGGCCCAGCTTAGCTTGGAATATACTTGCTTTGGTATAGCACAGACCAGGCTAGGCCCAGCTTAGCTTGGAGTATACTTGCTTTGGTATAGCACAGACAAGGCTAGGCCCAGCTTAGCTTAGAACACACTTGCTTTGGTATAGCACAGACCAGGCTAGGCCCAGCTTAGCTTGGAATATACTTGCTTTGGTATAGCACAGACCAGGCTAGGCCCAGCTTAGCTTGGAATATACTTGCTTTGGTATAGCACAGACCAGGCTAGGCCCAGCTTAGCTTGGAATATACTTGCTTTGGTATAGCACAGACCAGGCTAGGCCCAGTTTAGCTTGGAATATACTTGCTTTGGTACAGCACAGACTAGGCTCTGCCCAGCATAGCGTAAGTGTGGCCTATCATAGCTTAACATATATTAGCCTTGGCATACTGCAGACTAGGCAAGGCTTAGCATAGGGCAAGCTGGGCCTAGCATATCTTATCACATACTAACCATGGTATAACACAGACTAGGCTGCGCCAAGCCTATGCCAAGGCCAGTGTGTGCTAAGTTAATATAGGCCAAGGTTAGCCAATGCTAGGCCAAGTGTAGACTAGGCAATGCCAAGGCTAATATATGCTAAGCTATTATAGGCCAAGGTTAGCCAATGCTAGGCCAAGTGTAGACTATGCTATGCCAAGGCTAGTATGTGCTAAGTTATGCTAAGTGAAGCTTATCCTTTGCTATGTCTAGCCAGGTCTGTGCTATGTCACGGCTTGTATTTGTATATAAGCATGCATGTGTATAAGCTATGCAGCCAAACCTTAGTACAGACTAGACTAGGCCTAGCACAGGCTAAGCCTGTCTTCGCATATGCTAGCCTTTGTATAGCACGGACAGGCTAGGCCTAGCATAGGATAAGCTTGGCCTAGCATAGCTTAGCACATATATACTAGCCTACTAGTCTTGGCATAGGCCAGGAGTAGTCTAGTCCTAGCATACGATAAGCTAGACCTAACATAGCTAAACATATACTAACCTCGGTATAGCACAGATTAGGCTATGCCTAGCATAGCCTAAGCTTGGCCTAGCATAGCTCAGCATATACTAGCCTTCTGGTAGGGCAGACTAGGCCAGGCCGAGCAAAGGCTAAGCCTTGAATAACGGGTTGTTTATTCTTTACTGCAACATGGCTGCTGATTTTGTCAACTGTACCACACGTGCCAAGCATATGCTTGGTCTAGCCTTAAGTCTGCCCTACCACAAGGCTAGTAAATGCTAAGCTATGCTAGGCTAAGCTTAGCCTATGTTAGGCCAACCCTAGTCGGTGCTGTGCCAAGGCCAAACTAAACTAAAGGCTAAAGTAAGCTAAACTTAGTATACCACAGACTAGGCAAGCAAAGGTTAAGCTTGGAGCATAGCTTAGCATATGCTTGGTCTAGCAGTCTGTGCTATGCCAAGCCTAGCATATGCTAAGCTATGCTAGACCAAAGCTTATCCTAGCCTAGGGCTAACACAGACCACGATAGACATAGCACAGGCTAAGCTTTGCTTAAGATTTGGCTTGGTTTAAGCTAGCCTTCGCATAGCACAGATGTTATTCCTGGCCTAGGCTAAGCTTGGCCTGGCATAGTTCTTAAGCTCTACAAAGTATCAATGTCCGGTGAACACTCCACGCCGAACCGGTGGTCCCTCAAAGGGGTGATTTGGTGGACACCGGGATGGATTGGCTCCCTGGTTCCAAGGGTGCGAAACGGTGGCCCGTACCCTTCTCTGTTCGGGCCCGTTGATCTCATCAACGGCCGGAAGCAACCATCATCATCAACACTACACGCTTAACTGCGAACTAATTCCATATTTATTCCTTCCTAACTGAATTCTTCTCAAGCCTTGTAGCAGCTGATATGTAAGCAGTCACAATAGGTGTGACATAACCCATGCAAAACTCGAAAGACACTTCATTTCAAAATCATTTATTGACAAAGCAAATACAGCATGCATTAAAACAAAAAATCCAACAAACAAATACGTTCACAGCACAATAACAAAACGTACTATAATTAGCCATTTAAGCAACGAAATAAATTTACAGTCGGCAAAAAGACGGAACCATTACATAGACTGTTTTTGAGTTAATTATCACGCAGCCATGCTTCCACATCCTCAACTGACCAATCAAGTAGAGGGACAAGCTCCAGATGATGCATCAGCTGATCCTGTTGACGTTGGTACTGCAGATACCGCTGATTATGATGCAGCAGCTGCAGCTGTAGCTGTATCATAAACTGCAGATGACGACGTTTGCGTTTCTGCAGCTGCTCGTAATGCTGTAGGTGCTGTTGCTGCGGCTGCTGATTCTGATGCTGCGGCTGCTGATTCTGTTGCTCCGGCTGCAGCTGCTGATTCTGATGCTGCGGCTGCTGATTCTGTTGCTGCGGCTGCAGCTGCTGATTCTGTTGCTGCGGCTGCAGCTGCTGATTCCGTTGCTGCGGTTGTAGCTGCAGATCCTGATGCTGCGGCTGCTGATTTTGCTGCTGCGGCTGCAGCTGCTGATTCTGTTGCTGCGGCTGCAGCTGCTGATTCCGTTGCTGCGGCTGTAGCTGCAGATTCTGCTGTCCCGTAATCTGATCCTAGAATTAAAGATGATTAAAGTACATCAAACAGGGCATTTCGAGACTCATTTTGGGCTACGAAACACGCGCTATGATGATACGATACACTTATTTCGCGCCAAAGGAGCAAAACGTTTTTGAAAAATGGGCGTTTTACACATGACAATGAAAAAATTTCGGGGGAGTACCCCCCCCCCCCCCGGCTACGCTCGTGCTAATCGCGCAGGTATTGCGATAGCGAATAGCGATCGCCACCTTATATAACTATGTATCTGGTGAAAAAGCTCTGACGTAGTCAAATGCATACTCTGGCCTGCTTACTTGAACACTCTCTTCAAAATATTACATCATAAACTACACGAATCACTCTTGTAAACACACAAGATTTTTAAAAGATACCGGTAATTAGATAAGATGCAGGCATAGGAAAGACAGGTCATAAACGATACTTGTAATTTTAACAGGAGGCAATAGTTTGCAATTTCACGGTGGATACCTTAATACTTTGGTTCGAAAATAACTTCAATAAGTCAAAATGTAAAGCCAGCAAGTAAACCATGTATAAAAGGTGAAATCTGATACCTTGCCAAAACTAAAATGCAACATTAGCAAGAGTCCATAATAAATTCCCTTATATTATAGAAAAAATAAGTCACTAGAGGGCTCCTTTTCTTGGCATTGTGTAACGGTGTTCCGACCACAATATGAATGTTCCACCGAATGTTCCCCCGTTTGGGGAGATAGCCGAAAGAGGTCCCCGTTTGGTGGGGGGGAGGGTAGCAGAAACTGGTCCCCGTTTGGGGAGGGGGGGGGTCTCTGTAAGAGGTCCCCGTTTGTGGGGGGGGGTCGTCAACTCAGAGCCTGAGTTGGCAACCCCCCCCTCAAACGGGGGACCCTTTTTGGAAATAAGCTAAAACTATATACTGTAATCCCTTGCTAGACCCCCCAAACGGAGGGGGTTTCTGAAATCTGATTGGCTGTTGACGCCCCCCAAAACGGGGGACCTCTTTTCTGCTACCCCCCCCCCCCCCAGCAAACGGAGGGGGGGCATGAGCTGTCGGTATGGTCGACCCCCCCCCCCCCCACACGGGGAACATTCGCGTACTGTGGTCGTAGCACCGTTATACAATGCCAAAAAGAGAAGCCCTCTAATGGCTTACTCTTCTTCTTATATATAAGGGAATTATGGACTCTTGATATTAGACTTAAATTCGCTTTCAACATCTCCATTTAATTCATAAAGTATTGGCAAATTTTATACTCTCTACGTGCAATAGCTCAATAGCTAAATAAGCCGCGGCGCGACCCCCGAAAATAAAATGGGGCCGACCCTACTAGGGATCCGGCCACAGCATCGGCCCCAGAACAACTCTGCCTACAGGCTTGAATCCTTTATGAATGTAGACGAAACTTTACAAACACATTATTTGGATGGTCTTTAATATTCTGGAACTAGTTCTCCGGAGGATCCAGGATTTCGTGACGGGAAGTGCTGAGTCTCCCAGAAGTTGGAGAAATTTTTTGTTTTTCAAATAAAATCGCTCTTCGAAAATCTTTACAAGCACGAAGAGCTGCTGAGCAAACTCCAAATGAAGTCCCTGGCCCACACGTTTTCGATATCATGGCAAGAAAAAAATTTGTTCCGATTTTGCAGTTTACAGAAATTGGTGCTCGAAGCTCGACAGCCCATATTTTTTAGCTTGCCAGTAAACTGAGCGATTCTGCAATTCGCTACATATACTATGTGCATGTACCTTTTCTAAGCTCTAAAATAATGTATCGAAGTTCTTGCAATTTCATAGCATCCTCTAATATGAGTTTAAAATTGATAATGAAACTCACACAATTTCCTAGGTGAAATCCATCTGGAGTCCAGAAAGGCGCCCAATTTTTTCTGCGGGATGAACAGATCCCATCAATCTCCATGGATGCAGCCTAAAAAAGATAAATCTAAGTCGTAAACTCAAGTTACAGCAACAATAATGTTTAACTCAAACTAAATTCCTTGGCGCCTTTAAGTATTTATTTAAGCAGTGCATTAAAGGTTAAACAGCAGCACTAAAAATGCAACAGGCCGGTCTTAATCCCTAAGTCCCTATTATTTCAACATTACTGTTGTTATTTTCATTCAAATCGTTGAGGAAGTAAAGATTCTAACAATCTAACTAATTTTTTTACTTATACATATGCTTTCAAAGTAACAAAATTTTGACGAAAAATGTCAAAAATTTACCAGATTTTGCTAAATTTTGGTTCCCTTCAACATCGGGGCCTCCTAACCGGGGTCAGGTCCCTGGCTACATCCGTAGGTTAAATTATTTACAAGTCATTCATTAGATCACTCATCTGTTTGAATGAAATCAAAGACATTGTGTATTAACCAGAAATTATTGAACAATTTGAATTTATAAGAAAGTTTGTGAAAACTGTGGATTCAGACTTCAGGACCCGGTTCCGGTGCATCTCTGAACATCACAAATTAAAATTTTGTGAGCTCACAGTATCACACATTCTCACTACGCCAAAAATACTTGACTATTAAAACATTCCCACCCAAAAAATTAGTTCATCCTTTGGACTTTTCGATCCAATATTTCGGACTGAGAGGCCATCTTTGATTTCGTCCAACTAAAAATCCTTTGAATTCTAAAAATCCTAATCATATACTTTGGCTGATAAATGCAGCAATTACTTAGAATTATATGTAAATTGATCTGTAACCTTTGAGTTGTCAAATTTGTAAGTTGCTTCCAATATGAACAAGCTGTTTGCAAGTTGTCTGCCAATATAAACAGGAATGAATTTGAATAAATGTGTTATAACCAAACAATTAAAAGGCAAAGCATTTAAATTATTGATGTCACTTAGACAAAAACTTTTCCATGTGAACAAATTTATGTTCAGAGTACAGATATCATCCCCCCCTAGCTACTAATGCTTGAAGAACAGCTGCACTTATCGAGTAACATTACTGAGAATTGTCACATTACTCAGAATTGTTTGTATATATACAAGCAGGTAAGCAGTATTACGCTGTACACCAGAGATGAAACCGGGTCACTATTTACTGACCCGGTGACCCGGTCGACCCCTGACCCTGTGACAAGGTATTTTTGAAAATTCAGGTTTAAGCTTGCAAAAAATTATAATACTTTATTGGGGTGCGGTGAGTGTTTTTTTTACCATTTTGGACATTTTTGACGACTAAAATATCAAGTTGGGCAAAACGTTTGCTTTCCTTAAAATAGTAGCACTGGAAAGTGAATATGGTAAGTAAACCAGAAAATATCAAAACGATTTGCCCGATTTTGCACTCAATAATGTGAAGTAAACTACATAGCTTTTTGAATCAAACAAATTGGAACAAAATACTTTGCCAAAATCATAACATCATCTGATTCTAATAATAGAATTAACAGGTTTAACAACAAGAAATACAAATGCTCCTCTGGAGCATGAAAAAGTAATATGGGTGATGGTGAGGTTGCAAAATCAAGAGAGGACTAGTTTTTAAAATGCTTAATATGGGGCTAGGTTAAAAATAGAAGAGGACTAGGTTGTGAGCGAATTAATATGGGCACAGCTTCGCCGAACAACCCATATTCGCGGTTTGTAAATGTAAATTATAATGCATATCCACGATACATTTGGTTTATAGTTCATAAATAACCTACAGCTACGGTATGTGCTCGAGCTTTATTGGAACTTTTATTTTAGCAAACGTTTTCTTCGATATATATATATGCTTCATACTAACCAGCGCATTTTACGTATCTATTTATACGGAAAATTTATATTCAAGAATAATTTAGGACTCTCCCACGATCTTCTATTTCCTCAAGACTTGGACCAATAGCTTTAGCATCATATCCTTAGACCTCTCCTAGTAGTAGAGCCTGCGGTAGTTCAACACAACAAAATGATGATAATTTACGTATATATTCCTAGTAGCTAGTCTAACAGTACATGCAAACAGCTATATCCGATGAGTATTCAACTGCTTAAATTTTTTATTGACTGACATTGATAGCTCTAAGCTAAGACGAAACGTGAAATCCCGCGAATATGGGTTGTTCGGCGTAGCTGTGTCCATATTAATTCGCTCACAACCTAGTCCTCTTCTATTTTTTTAACCTAGCCCCATATTAATCATTTTAAAAACTAGTCCTCTCTTGATTTTGCAACCTCACCATCACCCATATTACTTTTCCATGCTCCAGAGGAGCATTTTTATTTCTTGTTCTTCTGTCATTTTAAAGGATCCCTTTCCAGCAATGCGGTAATGGATACAAGGAGCTTGAACAGTGCCATGCTAAACGAGCGTAGTCGATTTACTATATATGTCCACGACCAAAACGCCGAAAAACGCAGTTTTAGGCCGTTTGACCAGTTGTCAATAGGCCCCATAGGCTGTAGTGACCAGTGGTCACTTCCGTCGGTTTCGGCAATATGCCCATTGAAACGAGCGTAGTCGATTTACTATATATGCCCCCGACCAAAACGCCGAAAAACGCTGTTTTGGGCCGTTTGAGCAGTGGTCAATAGGCCCCATAGGCTGTAGTGACCAGTGGTCACTTCCGTCGGCTTCGGCGATATGCCCATTGAAACGAGCGTAGTCAATTTACTATATATGTCCACGACCAAAACGCCGAAAAACGCAGTTTTAGGCCGTTTGACCAGTGGTCAATAGGCCCCATAGGCTGTAGTGACCAGTGGTCACTTCCGTCGGTTTCGGCGATATGCTCATTGAAACGAGCGTAGTCGATTTACTATATATGCCCCCAACCAAAACGCCGGAAAACGCTGTTTAGAGTGAGTTTTCCCAACTTTGACCCTGGGCGAGGAACCACGGGAGCCATGCTGACCAGTGGTCACTTCGGGCGGTATCGGCAGTATGCTCATCGTTTTCAGCGACCCCGACTTACTATATATGGGGACCACCCCGAGGCCGAAAAACGCCATTTTTAGTGACTTTTAGGCCATTTCTAGCAAAAGTGGGACAAAATTTGCGAAAAATATATAGCGAAAGTCCGACTTTGGGACCTTGGCACAGAGCCAAAATTGACCAGGTGCCAAAATGACCAAAAAAGGTAGCATGGGGGGATCCTGTCTACCAACATATTATAGTAGTATGGTGCCAAAATGCCCACATCGTTCCAACACTTAGCCGTAAAATGCATTTCCAATAAGCGTTATTCACCGAGAAAAAAAACAAACGCACGGTAACTATCGCCTAGTGCAAAAATTCGAAGTTTCGAATTCGAACCAAACGTATGGTGGTACTTGTAGTACTACTCGAGTTGTTTACGATGGTAACCTTTTTACCACCGCCGGACCTCTAATCAGCTGGCACCAGGCCAACACGGTCTCCAGGGGGCCGCGCATACGCCTTTATACCCATATTATGTAGGGGCGCTGTCGCGCCCCTACATAATTAATAGGTTTAACAGTAGCATTTTTCTGTTATATCATTATATATTTTAGTAAATATTTCATTTAGTTGTATGAATGAAGTTTCACTCAGCCGAAATTTTTTGGAAATATCTTTTTGGCTAGGATTTAGAGAATATGAAATAAAATCAATCACAACTGGTTCTTGAAGATGTATATGTAGTAAGTCATAACAATTGCAAAAAATGCAAAGTAAAAATCAGAATCTGTAAACCTTGTTTTGCTGAGATTTTCCTTCTTACCGAGATTTGAAAATTCCTCCAAAAATAATAGCAGCAGCGATAAAGCACTCACAGTCTAGATGGAGCATGGAGAATTTTAGATTTTAAAATAAAGACTTCAGACTCTCAAGGCCCATGTAATAGTTTTCATTTTCTAGTTAAGATTCAACGCAATAATTGTAGTTTCAAGCCTAGATCTAAGCTTGACAGGACATTACAAATATTATGAGGACACTATTATAATGACAAGCATTTAAAAAACTCCACGATTAAGCTAAGGATATTCCTATTGCTAGTTTTTGAGTAATTGTTGAAATTTTCAGTTGCCAAAAATTGGTAAAACTTTGAAAAATATCCTATAATAGCAAAAAAATCCTCCAATCAAAAATACCGGGTCAAGACCGGGTCAGAGCTCCTGACCCGGTGACCCGGTCCTTATAGTGACCCGAACTGACCCGGTTTCATCTCTGCTGTACACTACGAAGGTAACCAAACTGCTCCGCACAAAAGAGCTCAATATGCGGAAATGATGGGCTATAAAATATTGCAGTTGAGAAAGTAAAGATACAAGTTTGAAAAATGCTAACACTTTCTTAATTATTAATTTAGAGCTCATCTAACTCCAGATACGCCATGGCTCGTTTTTGCTAGGTGAGATCAGGATAGCAAAGGTAAGGGTAAAGGTAACCCTCGGAAACTTTTTCTATCCTAGTAAGGGTATAGCGTGCCGGGGCTGATCCTCGGATACACAGCTCTTGAGCCAGAAGTGCCACCTCAGGTGATGACTACGACACTGAAGGAGGGCCCAGCTCTTCAAGACAGGTGCCCTACACGATCTCCTGTTACGTACCTTCCCACATAAGTGGTTCCCATTTACCGACCAATTAAGGATGGATAACTGGGTTGGCTAGAGCTCACAGCGACATGATATAGGCTGTCCCCCTGCTAAAGGGGATTTGAGAAAGCTTGTTGCTGGTGGGACTCGAACCACCGACTTTCGGATCGTTGTCGGACTCCCTAGACCAGTCGGGACCGGTTCAGGTTCGAGATCACAAAATAACTGCACAATGTCTATCATCATGATCGCAACAACTGTCGTTTATGTCTCGGACGACAATATGAGCCTTCTGAGCTTACATTACAGACTCCAGCTTACATTCCCATTTTTCAAACTGCTGTCTTTGCTTTCTCAACCGGAATTTTTCACAGCCGAACACACACATATTAAGCTCGTTTCTGCTGCGGCACTCCACAGTCAGTTTGGGTGGGTGGTTCCACGACGAAAGCTATTCAGCTCGCTCACGGCTTTCACCCTTTTCAGTACCGCACAGATAGATAAGAAAGCCGGACAGCAAAATCATTGCAGCGGAAATGAGTTCTGGAAACCACAAACCTCCTATAGACGAAGTATTGAGTAGCTAAGTATATATATAACTCCTACTAGGAAAAGCCGCAAAGTGGCTGCCAACCGAACCAGGTAAAGGTAAAGGTTTACCCCTGGAGCTATCTCCTTCCTGTCACAGGACGAAGGGTGCCGGTGCTCATCCCCAGATTCTCAGTCGTAGAGCCAGCAGTGGTGACTGCATCCGTGGACGAGGGCCGGCTCTTATACACATGACTCACTACCCATTTACCGACCACTTGAGGATGGATAGCTGGGTTGTCTAGAGCCGAGAACGCTTTGTGATCTCCGGGGATTGAACCACCGACCGCGAGGTCGTAAGTTCTAACCAGCACCTTAGACCACTCTGCCAACTCGAGTCGGTTTGTTAAAAACAATCAGATTTGTTAAAGATCCGTTAAAATCGTAAAAACTCAAAAAACGGTTAAAAATCGTTTAAAGTCACTATTCGTACTATCAGTGCATAATCTATAAGAGTGCATAATTCTACTGTATATATTTAAGAAGAAGAGTAAGCCACTAGAAGGCTTCTCTTTATTGTATTACGTAACGGTGCTCCGACCACAATACGTGAATGTTCCCCCGTTTGGCGGGGGGGGTCCAATTTGCATACCCCTCTCTGTTTGGTGGGGGGTAGCCAAAAAGAGACCCTATTTGGCGGGGGGTATGAAGAAGGGATCCTCGTTTAGGGGGGCAGGGCAGGCTAAGATTGGCTGAATCTTATTGGCTGTTGGCGCCCCTCCCCGACCAAACGGAGACTCATTTTGGAAATGCGCTGAAACTGCCGTAATCCTTTGCTCTACCCTCCACCAAACGGAGGATCAGTTTTGGCTCTCCACCGCCAAACGTGGATGGGGTATATTTGCCAACCTCCACCCCACTAAACATGAAAATTCACGTACCGTGGTCGAAGCACTGAAGAGAAGCCGTCTATGGCTTACTCTTCTTCAAAAAATATGGCCCAAGTAAAGATGCCTACATCTGAAAGTTGGCAAAGCTGCTTAGACGCCAGAAGAAATTTGGAAAAGTTAAAGTCTCTACGTATATACAGGATCAGAACTATATACATCAGAACTAATTCACATAAAATAATTCACATGTCAAGATCACAGCTAAAGAGAACAGATCATATGTAAGGATCCGCAGCGCCGTAGGGGTGGAGGGAAGGGGAGGAGAGGGGGGTCCCAGTAATATATACTTGTTTTATGGGAGGAGATCCCTCGTACTTCATGTTGTAGGGGGTGGGGCCCTGGTTTAAAAATATAGAAGAATTAAGAAGTCCTGGTACTGGATATAAATCGTTTAGATATAATTTGCAAAAAAACTGGGAAATGTTGCTTATTTTGCTATAATTGCATGAATGCAGAGTTATAAGTTTTGCATTCAAAACATCTAAAAAGCGACGAATTAGCCTTACGTACATTTTAAATTAGCTCAAAATGGCAATTTCTCATCAGTTTTGAAGGATGGTCATTTTGCTTATGAACCCTGATTGGTTGATGCTGCAATTTTTTTGCGAAGTTTTCAAATCGATAGAAATCGTTACTACCTCGATATAAATTTGTTTCTGTAATAGTAGCAATGTAGTAAATTTTATCTGTTCTTTCATCTGGAAGCATAAAATCTACTCCTGCACCAAACACCCTAGGTGTACCCTATATTCCAATTGTTTAAAGCTTTGTAGGAAAGTCACCATCTTTTGAATGATTAGACAACTAGTTGCGCTATGAAGGATTTTTTCACATGAAACGATAGAAGACAGTGATACCCACCTTAATGCCAAACTGCTTCAAGATTGACCAATATACTCTAGTTATATCAAGAGTACATAATACATAAGAGTATGACAGCTGGCAATGTATTATCAGCTTGACACATCCTCTGCGCGATAACGGCTGACCCCCCGCAAATTGGTACCCAGTCGAAACGGGGGTACGCTCACTCGCTCTATGCTTGTGTTCTAAAGCTCGAAAACACAAGCACTACTTGCGGGATTTCTGTATCTGTTTCGACCTTTATAACACAAACATAGCGGCCAAATTTTTTTGAAGTGAAGGGTCCAATTTGCGGAGGGGGGTCTGCCGTTAGCGCGCAGAGGATGTGTCGCGCTTATAATACATAGAATATGTCAGCTGTCATACTCTTATTAGAGATAACCACTTCGGCTCGTCGGCCCGGCCCGGCCCGGTCCGAGGGCCGGGCCGGGCCGACATCCATTTGTTAGCGTGCCGGACCGGGCCGAGAAATTTTTTAACCGCGGGCCGAAGCGGGCGAAACGGGCCGGATCGACACTCGAAAATGTTGTGAAATCTCTAAAATTAGCTAAACATTTACGCAATCTGGTTAATTTACAGCTAAATTTAACATTTTGTAGCATAATTTAGCTTTTCCACTATGTTTGAAAGCTGTTAAAATAATATATATGTTTATGTAAAATTTTGGGACTTTTGTTTTAGCGGGCCGGGCCGAATTTTCCCATCTTGCCGGCAGGGCCGGGTCGAAAAATTTTGCCAGCGGGCAGGGCCGGGCCGAAAAAATCCGGCCCTTTCTCATGTCTAACTCTTATGTATTATGCACTCTTGGTTATATAAAGGCTAAGTGGAAAATTGTTTTTATCATGTCATGCAAAACATACATATATACATTATATGCTTATCATATAAAACATTGTGATTCGTAAACGTACTCTAACTTACGTATATATATATTGACAAACACACCACACAACAATACTAAACAATAATAAAACAAAATAAGATACGGCCTATAATACCTCTGCTTTGATGAAATCGTTTATGTTTGTTGGCGTGGTATGGAGAAGCTTTCCGGCTCTGTTCCAAAGGAGTTCATGCCGTCTCTTACGACGATGCTTAAGCCTGAAAACCAAATTTAGACATTCTTGTGAATCTTAGCAAATTGTCCAGACGGTCATGGTTTCCAGGGTACAATAAACAGCAGTGGACACGTGTCAATAGTGGAATTTAGTCTAATTTTAGTAATGGCTGAAAACTCAACATATATATACCAGGGCTTTTGCAGAATTAGGAATCTAAAGTCTGATACAAAAATGTGTGTACAAAATCGGTAAGGCATCCAGTGAACTAAATATACTTCGTAACCCCTTAAAACCATATATTTTCGGAATCCTTGCAAAGATACGAACATTTTTATAATATTTAAAATTTCTTAAAATTTCAAAAATTTTAAAATATCGGTTTTTCGGGGAATTTTTTCGGACCGTTCAAGCTATTCAGCTCATTCTTTCAGAAACATTTTCCCATCCGAAGACGCATCGATTGACAAAGAACGAAAAACATCCGTTGAGAAATAAGCATTTTATTCCAAAATTTGTTTTTCCATTTTCTTTGATGTTTGCTGCTTTTTGCAGCTTTAACTGGCTACTACTCGTGACTCACTCAGTCGAAAAATTTTTCGATTAGATTTTCAGGACCGCCTGGGCGTTAGCTTTGACCTGATATATGTGGTAGTTCAGAATTTGAAAGTAGAATTTTTACAAAAATACCACTTTTTGAGCCAAAATTTCTGCACTCAAGCAAAAGTCAGTAAAAATAGCATAATCATAAAGTTCAATCTGAGTTGAATCCAACGATATAAAGGTTTCGTGGCTACGACTTATATTGCGTTCGCAATAATTTTTCAAACAATGTCCCTTATTTCAGCTGGTTTTTGACTCTCTTTGAAGTTGCCGCCGTGATTTGACTGAAGCAACTGTAAACTAGCAAAAACAAGCAAAAAAGCTGAAATAAGGGATATTGTTTGAAAAATAATGACCAACGCAATATATATATATAAGTCGTAGCCACGAAAACTTTATATCGTCGGATTCAACTCAGATTGAACTTTATGATTATGCTATTTTTACTGACTTTTGCTTGAATCGCTATGCA
Organism: Trissonchulus latispiculum; assembly: GCA_030248195.1. Lineage (NCBI taxonomy): Eukaryota > Metazoa > Nematoda > Enoplea > Enoplida > Ironidae > Trissonchulus > Trissonchulus latispiculum. The sequence goes on along the minus strand of JASAND010003152.1, from coordinate 55,679 downwards.
GAAATTTTGGGTCAGAAAGTGGTATTCTTTGAAAAATTCGACTTTCGAATTTTGAAATACCACATATATCAGGTCTAAGCTAACACCCAGGCGGTCCTGAAAATCTAATCGAAAATTTTTTGACTGAGTGAGTCATGAGTAGTAGCCAGTCAAATCTGCAAAAAGCGGGAAACATCAAAGAAAATAGAAAAACGAATTTTTGGAATAAACTGCTTATTTCTCAACCGATTTTTTTCGTTCTTATGTCAATCGAAGCGTCTTCGGATGGGAAAATTTTTCTGAAAGAATGAGCTAAATAGCTTGAACGGTCAGAAAAAATTCCCGGAAAAACCGATATTTTAAGATATTTATTATAAAAATGTTCGTCGCTTTGCAAGGATTCCGAAAATAAATGGTTTTATGGGGCTACGACATATATTTAGTTCACTGGAGGTCTTACAGATTTTGTACACACATTTTTGTGTCAGACTTTAGTTAGTGCTAAGAATAACTCAAACCACGTTTGGCGTAGAACAGGACGTAGCGCAGCATAGAAATGCAAGCACAGAATGCATATAGCCAAGAGTACATAATAGATAAGAGTAAGAAACTCTTACGCTAGCATGTACAAATTATGTAAGGTATGCTCGGTTCATTAACTCGGGACCCCCCCCCCCGAAACTTCCGGGGGGGTCCCACTTTGCACTAACTACACGCTTTCATATAAGCGTGTGTCTGCTCGCTGATTGGCCCGTTAGCCTTAAGGCTTATTGTAGGCAATTTATTAGTTATTTTAATTAATTAATTATAACTTTAATCAGGTTAATGCAATTAAAAAACTAATTCGACAACTTTGTAGCATTTTTTCTGCTCTTTTCAATGATGTAAAAATTGTTGCACGTTACATTCCTTCGAATTTTTGTATTATGCAACAGTTTTTATATCATTGGAAAAAGCAGAAAAAATGCTACAAAGTTGTCAAAATAGTTTTTTAATTGCATTAACCTGATTAAAGTTATAATTAATTAATTAAAATAACTAATAAATTGCCTACAATAAACCGTAAGACTAACGTGAAAATCAGCTGAGCAGACACCCGCTTATATGAAATCGTGTAGTTAGTGCAAAGTGGGACCCCCCCGGAAGTTTCGGGGGGGGGGGTCCCGAGTTAATGAACCGAGCATACCTTACATAATTTGTACATGCTAGAGTAAGAGTTTCTTACTCTTATCTATTATGTACTCTTGATATAGCATAGGAAAGCTGAAAACAATAATGCATCTTCTTCTATACCGGGAAAGCAAAACTGCATATACAGCGTTTTCCTTGGCGTTCTTGTAGGACATGGGGTGGCGCTTAGTTTATCGGTTATGTAATTGGGAGAATTTAGGAAAAATGTGAGAATTGGAAATATATATATATAATTAGGAAAATGTTCATATTATCAAAACCTAAGCTAGCAGATAGGGCCCGAACGATCTCAAACTTTTGCTAGTTTGCTTTTGCAAACTTTGATACCAAACTTGACCACTTTCGGAAATTTTGAATTTTGACCATTTTGACTGGTCCGGACCCCTGGCCAGGGCGCCACAGGCCGCTGGGAGGGGTCCTCCAATGACAAAATATGTTCGCCTCACCAAGGGCTTTTATTTGATACCAAACCAAACCACGTTCGGAAATTTTGAATTTTGACCATTTTGACCGGTCCGCACCCCTGGCCAGGGCGCCACAGGCCGCTAGGGACATTTTAAAGGGGTTCTCCAATGACAAAAATTATTCGTCTCACCAAAGGCTTTCATTTGACACATTTGACTATTTTTTGCCCATTTTTGAGGAAAAATTATGCTCGGACCCCCGCTTTTCGGGTTGGAACCCCTCTCTTTTGAAATCCTGGATACGCCCCTGCCAGGGGGTGGGGGAGAAACGCGACCTGCTCGGGGGGGGAATTTTCATATCTCACAATCTACTCGGTCGATCCGGCTGGAATTTTTACAGCATGTATATATATACCCTGCCCACAGGCTGTTGAGACACCAAGCTTGAGCCCGATCGGTCCACTCCTCCGCTGGCCCTAGACCAAACAATGTCCATATTTTACACATTGCGTCAAATTTTCCCTATTCTAGGGGGGAGCGCGCCCCTAATATATATATATATATATAAATATATATATAATATATACATACATCATGAAACTAACCCTGTAGAGAATAGTGAAGAAATACCGGAGAGACTGGTCAGTTCGTTCCCAGGAAGAAACAAAGCCGATGAAGGCTGCATCAGAACAAAATTTGATAAATTCAACTAATTTCAGTGTATAAATATAACTCCAATATAAGGCTAAAACAGCAATAGGCAATTAGAACAAGCAATTCGTGCAACTTGGGCAACAACAAAGTCTTCACATTTGGTCCAGCGCTCTCAACGACTAAGCTTGGGTTAACAATGGTTAATTTTAGAGAAGCACCGGGGCCGCCACTACCGGGGCCGGGGCCGAGAAATTGGTGGTCCAAATTGAAAATTTATGAAATATTTTCTTAACAATTCAAAAATTTTGCAATAATGTTTAGGATATAAACGTTGCTATTGTTGTTTTTAATAAAACCAGTGAGAAAACAAACGATTTGAAACACATTGACCCATTTATATATGACTTTCGAAATTAGAAAAGTTTTTCAAAGAATGTCAAAACCTCCGAAATTTTTGTAAATTTTGGCCTCTGTTAGGATCAAGGCCTGGCCCTGGTACATCCCTAGTTAATTTTATATGTTTCAGGAGGGGAGGCGCTACGAACGGGTTGGCACAAGATTTGTCAGAGAGAGCAACTTTTTCGCCCAACGTTAGCCAACTATCAAAGTGAAAAAGTTTACGGTGGACAACAAAATATTAACTATTATTACAAAATATAACACAACAAAACACACGGTTTTTGGCAGAACTCCAAAGTACAAATTTTTGGGCCAGAAAAGGGTTTTTTCAAGTTTCTTTAAAGCTTTTTCTAGCTCTGGTAGATTAACCGTTTGACCGATTCTGAAACTTTTTTGCCACGAATGTTTACTGTTACTAGTAATAAATATTAAAACAAAGTATTCCGACTTTCGAGCATTGCTGCCTTCTTCAGCAATAACAGGCCAAATTTTGAAATTGACAAAAAGTTACAAGGTCATCCTATGCCGCTTTCGACCTAATAAATTGGCTGTCTCTGGTCTACCCCAGCTTTCTACCAGTTATCATGCTCTAATGGGGGCAGACTGTGGCTGAGTTTTGAGGATTTTGGTTTTCCGGATAGTGTGCTAGTCCACTTTTAGTTAAGAAATAGCCTATATTTTTACGCCTAAAATGCTAGATAAGCGCAGTAAAAATGGGGCCAAAAATTGTTGTCTCAGATTTTTCCAAAACGATGCTTATACAGGTTCATTGACCTGCTGAATCCGAATATCAAATCCGTTTTTTGATGTGACGCTTCCTTCGTTCAGTATACGCTTACAACTGTCTTAGAGCTTTTTGGAGCGACCGTCATGCTGTATAGTTCGAGAAAGCAATTCAAAAGCATTTATAAACACTGGAGGGCTTAGTGACCTAACTTCCAGAACGTCTTCATACACTCCCTGGCTTGTAATGTGCAAAGTTTCCGACGATTCAGCCAAAGTAATTTAAATTGACTCACATCTTCGAAACGTCACCAAACAACAGAGACAATAACATAATCTAGCACTGCGAACACAGGGATTAACGAAACCAAGAGATTTTCACACAAGTTAAGTCCGATACTTGAAATATTAATTGGAGAAAATTTGGGTTCAATTGGTTAACCATAGTTCATAAGACATTAGTTTCCTGGATCCAAACGTATAGACCTACTACGCCCAATTTTTCGGACTTTGACCGTATCTCACAGAAAAGTATACACTGGTCTGGAGATTATTTACACGATATCAAAGCACTATATGTCAGGACTAGCTTTGGAAAAATTGGGCACTGTAACTTCCACATATCGTTTAGCGCGCAGCGAAGTTTTGCATGCCATGTAGAGTTGTGAACCTACAACACCATATTACGAAGTCTCCACAGGACGCTACACTGCGTGGAATTCTTTGAAACTTTAAACTATTTTGTATCACTGTTATGCGTCGGTCAAACTAACTAAGGTACACAATGTTGATCGAATGTGTAGAATTGCTTAATTTTGACAAATATTCTCAATAAATTCTTTGCAGAAATTGGGTAATGAATTCTATCCAAACGCTCCTATTAATTCAATTTTAATTTATTTTACACGTTGAAGATATAAATCTGTGCAGATTTATTGAGGTAATAAACTAAACGCTTGTGTAGACTCTATTCAGATTTAATCCCAAAATTAAGCGATTCTGCGCATTCGATCAACATAGTGTACCTTAGTTAGTTTGACAGACGCATTATGTGGCTAAGGACTAGCTAGCTAGCATAGAACTTTTAGTTAATTTCGTCTTCCCCCCTCCCAAAGTAAAGTTAACCCGGGTTAGCGAATTAAGATTTGGGGCCGTGAGTTGAACTAATGTGGAATAAGCTAGCTAGTCTTTTGTCACATATAAAGGCCGGTTCACACTAGCGCACAAGCACAAGCACAGGCACAAGCACAAGAACAAGCACAAGCACAAGCACAAGCACAGGCACAAGATGAAAATGTTCACACTGGGACACAAGCATAGCCAATAGAATTTGAAATTCAGCCTGGCCACGCCTTCTGTGCATAGTGCAAAACAATTTTCAGTGGCTGTAGGCGTTGTGCTTGTGCAAAAAGTTAAACTGAATTCAACTCTGCGTTGTGCTTGTGCCAGTTTTCAATAGTGTGAACCGGTTGTGCTTGTGCTTGTGCCTGTGCTTGTGCTCTAGTGTGAACCGGGCTTAAGGTTTGACGCAGCATAGTTTAAAGTATGAAAGTATTCTACGCAGCGCAACATCCTACGGAGCATTCACAAGCAGGTACAATCAGGCTGAAAGTGTGTACTTCGAATATAATGCACTGCAGCCATTTAAAAGAATCCCCAGACCAATATTAATTTTTCTATGCGATGGTGGCATTTCGAAGCCGTGTGTCAATAAGAATGCTTCCGTACATAAATGAAACATTGCACTTTACGACCCAATGAGTGCGTCAAGAAGTACAGGACGTTTGGCCGCTATGACTCGCTCCAGACTTTACAAATGCTAGATTGCTTTCTCAGTCTACGTAAGGTGACAATTTCTTCAAAACTCCAAAATGCATGGCAAACACATTCTAAACTAATGCAGCCCCATATCGAAAAAGGTTTAATATCCGGATGCAGCCAGTTAGATTACATGTATAATCAACTTTTCAGCAAAATCGGAAACAAAAACGTTTGACCCCATTTCAGCTAGCTTTCCAGCTTAAAAATTAATGTTGTTTCTAAACAAAAAGCGAGCTCCCTCCTGCCAAAAGTTGCACGAATCCATTAGTTAGTCTTTGAGAAATCAGTGTTAAACAAAGTCGGTTTGCCATGATTTTTCGACCAAATCTCTAGCTTAACCCAATAAACTCCAACTGCCCAAGTGGACGATGTATATAGCGATTGAGTAGAATTTAACCAACATTGTAATTACGTATCGTGTTGCAGTAATTTGGAATAAATTAATTCGAGGCGCTGCGACCTTATATAAGAAAATTACTCACAAACCCGCTTGGTTAAAATCAAGAGCCACTAATTTGTTCATCTATATATTCGTATATAAGAAGACTAAGTTACTAGGCTTATATATCTTCTTTGCTTTGCGTAACGGAGCTCCTGCCGTATATAATAGGCGAATGTTCCCCCGTCTTGGGGTCGCTCGGTTCAACAAAGCACACCCCAATCAATCGGCGGGAACAGGTCATTAATGCTTAGGGGCGAGAAAAAAATATCTCCGTGCCGTACGTGTCCAGCCAGATTCTCCAGATGGTTATGTCGTATATGTAACACAGGGTTTTGCCGGCGATTCAGGCGCGCGTCCGCTTCTGGGAATCCATCTGCCATCTACGTTGAGGTGCCCAGAAGTTGAAAAATGTTGAAGATTTTTGATCGAGTTTACCAAACAAATTTCAACCACGACGAATTTGTTGGAATCGTTAATTTTCCTACTCAAACTAATTATTAGTAGTACGTATATACTACATTTTAGTTGCTACATCTGCATATGAAAGCATTAAGTTTTTAGCAAAGCTGGAAATTCCAGACCACTTCAAGTTATCCAACCTTCTACCTTCACACACTAGTGGGGATCTAACTTCACGTTCCCTCCACCCTCACTTTATCGCCTAGAAAAACAAGCTCCAGTTTGGAAAGTGAGTTATGAGCTGATGCTTAACACTGTGAATAAATGTTCGGCATTAATACTGTACATTATTTGAAAGTGCTTGGCGAGATCACTCGAAAGAACCATTGAATTGAACGATCACTTGAAAAAAGAACAAAGAGCAAAATATCGTAAATATATATAGCAGGTCTAAATATTCTACAGGGAAAAATCATTTACTGTAACACAATTAATACTTTTCGTCAGTTCAACCGACTGGCCCAATCCTTAAACCTTCAATTCGTCTCGCCTAGTGCTTTCGACTGACATACAGCGCGAAAGGGTTTGCTTATGTAAGTTGTGCCGTTAAGAAATTTCCCGGACCGAGTCCGGGCCTGCTGAACCGACCGGCCCGGCCCGCGCCCGGCGGCCAGGTGGACCAGTGAAGGCCCAGCATACAAAAAATAGTGTCAAACAATAGTTAGTGCTATTTGTTACAACTTAGACAACTTCTGAAAGCTGAAATTTGACTTTCTAATGCAGACAATTTAGAAAAATTATGAAATTTGCACAAGAAAATTTGAGCGGCCTCATCAGGCCTCCAAGGCCCGGTTCGAGCCGGGCCTCTGCGGCTGACCGGGCCCGGGCCGGCCCGGTGCAGGCCCGGCCCGGAGCCCGATTCAAGGCCCGTGCACAACTCTAGTTTCGAGAAGTTCTGAACAGTCAATTGCAGTTATAATTAGCACAAATATCACAAGACTATGTAAGTTTCAAGTTAGTAGTTTAATATTTTATCTATGCAGTCAAATAAATCAACTGCAACTAAAAACAATATCTGCCTCTTTTAAAGAGTATTTTTTAAAACAGTTTGCAATGGGAAGTGGATACGTACTCCAATGGACGTCTGGATAAGTTATGAAAATGAGCAAAATCCGTGAGCGGCACTCTCAGCTGAATTGGTCTGATCAACTAGCTTCGGGGGGGGGGGGACCGCTGGGTACCACATTTTATAGCAAAGCCTCGCGTTTGAGGCAGTGCCGACGACTTTTGCTCGCCGCCCGGCCGCCGGTAAACGGACGGCAGGCAAAACCAGGCAGCTTCTCCGATAGGTTAGGTCTGGCAGACAGCCGGACTAACATTAGAGGCCGCCGGCCACTACAGAGCAGTGATGGAACCGGGTCACTTATGCTTGAAACGGTGACCCAGTTGATCCCTGACGTGGTGACCCGGTTTTCCAAAAAATCCGAAAATCTGAAAAAAATTTCATTTTGCCTAAAAACTCTAAGTTTTTAACTTTCATGTTCCATCATCACCATAAAAAGAATAATTATGACATAGATTCGCTCCTGTTTTTTTGCAAAATATTTAAAAAGACTGTAAAGCATTTTGTAAATTAATGATGAAATGAGATGACAAAACTAATAATTTATCCATCTGCGAAATGTTGCAGTGTCTAATGAGTATTTGTCAAGCAGCACCGAGTACCTTAAAAATTTGGTTTATTTTGTACTGCGCAAATTGTTCAGGTATCTTCAAAATTTGCGTTGGTGGCAAAAATAATCTGCAAACCGCATAGTCCTAAATAGATTTATACAATAATCATGGAACTGATAAAGCAAAACAATAATCTACCAGAGACCAGATTTAAATAACCTCAAGCTGTGACCAAAATGCTTGACCAAAATATAAGAAAAAACAAATTACTTTGCACATCGAACAAAATTTAAACCTAAAATTTTGAATTCGTACGCCAAAAATTTTTAAAATTTGTGCTAAATTCAGAAAACCGGGTCAAGACCGGGTTGAAGCTCTTGACCCGATACTCTTTCCAAGAAGTGATCCGAATTGACCGGGCTCCATCGCCGCTACATACTCCGAGGTACAGCGGGTACCCCTGTCACAGATATTAGAGCTGTGCCATTAAGAAATTTTCTGGGCTGCTCCAGGGGCCATCAAGTTGTGAATGAAAGTAAAAGCTTAGCGAGATATCTTACGTTTTCTTCACTTGTCGCATTTTGTGGGTGGATCAAAGGATCAACAATTCATAAAATCATATTATCAGAAAAGTAAGCCACTTGAAAAAGCATTGCAGTAAGCCACGGAAGAGTGGCTTGTCTTCATCCTTTTAGCAAGAATACATAATGATAAGAGTATGAATGACACTAAGCCTAGCCCTGTTACCAGAGCAAAAAACTATGCTCTGTTCGCTAACGGCTGAACCCCACCCCCACAAATTGGACACATCACTTCAAACAAATTTGGCCGCTCGCTACGCTGGCATGTTGAAGCTCGAAAACACAACTACTTATTTGGTTCAATGTGCGTCTGTTGCGAGCTTAAGAATTGCTAACAAAGCGTGCAAATTTCTTTGAAGTGATGGATCCAATTTGTGGGAGGGGGGGTTCAGCGGTTAGCGAACGGAGCTTAGTTTTTGCTCTGATAACAGGGACTAGGCTTAGTGTCATACTCTTATCATTATGTACTCTTGGTGCTCCGACAAGATACGCGATGTTTCTCAGTTTGGCGGTGGACAGTACAACAGCCAATCGTTTTTCAGAGCTCCATCCCTTTGGTGAGGGTATTTTTAGGGATTTTATCGGGGGGGGGGTTGCAAAAATTAACAAATAGTATTTTTTGGCGTATTATGCATGGTGGGGGAAACACAAGAAGTTCTCAAAAATGCCAGGATTTAAGGTACAAATAGCCATTTTTAAGAAAAAATCTCCGGCGGAGCCGGAAAATTTTTGAAAATGTAAATATTTCAGACTTACTCTTAATTATGTACTCCTGGTTTAGTCTGGCCAGTGCAGTATACACGCACACCTACAGTATAGCTCTAAACAAAGTTAATTTTTTGTGAAGTTCGCAAACTCCGCGAACTTTGCGAAACAACCGACATTTCCCTAAATTTAGAGAACTTCGAGAAACAGTTAGAGAACTTCGCGAAATCGTTAGCTAGCTAATTTGAGGGCTTTTCTCCATATCCACCAAAAATTGGTAAAAAAGTTTTAAAATCTAATTTGGACTCAAGATTTGGTGCCATCGCGAAGTTCGCTAAGGTTTAGCGAAGTTCGCATAATTTGGTGAAATTTTTCAAGATTTTGTCTCGAAGTGTAAAGGAATTTCTTCAAGTGTAAAGGAATTTCGCTGAAATCTTTGCGAACTTCACATAAAGTTGGCGAACTTCACTAAACTCTACGCGAAATTCGCTAAAATCTTGGCGAGTTTAGCGAACTTCGCGAAGGCACCAAATCTTGAGTCCAAATTAGAATTTAACATTTTTTGCCAATTTTTGGTAGATATGGAGAAAACCCCTCAAACTAGCCAGCCAACAATTTCACGAAGTTCACTAGCTTTTTGGCGAACTTTTCTAATCTGAGCGAAATGTCGCTAGCTTCTGGAAGTTCGCGGAGTTTGCGAACTTCACAAAAAATTAATTTCGTTTTGAGCTATACCGTAGATCTTTCTAATATTCCGCAACACAATATCATAGCAGTCATAATAGCTGCACTGCAACCTGCGCCAGGCCGGTAGGCGGTCGGTTGGCCAAGGTGTTCGGTGACGTGGCGATAGCCCGACCGGCCTCAAACACTAACTGAGTTTAAAGAACCTCCACCAAACAGAGACGAAGACTCCGCAATCTGACGACAGCTATCTGCCTCCACCACCAAACTAGAGAACATCGGAGTATTATAGTCAAAGCACCGTCTAGCAGCTGACGATTTCGCTTTAGCCACATCATGCACTCTTGCCAAACAAGCTCCAAAGACGTCACAGAAGTCCTTGTTAGCGGAGACGGAGCTGCCGACACAGCCTTGTTAATCTGACTCAGCAAAAACTAAGAATTAGAATGACACATTTATCAATTACTTAACCCCTACGCATAGCCTGCAGGGCCTGTCTGCCCTTCCAGCTTGGTACAGATAAGTTCAGCAGGGCTGGGAATTTCTTAACGGTACATCTACACGTAAACGAACACCCGTTTACTCCAAGCAAGTGGGTCTTCAGACACAGCAAGTGCTGGTCCAGTTCAAAACACTAAGAAATTACGGATATCAAAGGATACAAGCGGATTACGTAAACGGCAAATAATAACTTCGAATTTAACTGAATTCCTTACTCGCTGATCTTCTCAAGTCAGTCACTAAGCCTAGACGCAGCTGACATTATGTGAGCAGTCATAATAGGTTTGACACAATCAATGCAAAGTCGCGAAAACACTTCATTTCAAAATCATTTATTGTAAAAAACAGAGACAACATGCTTTTAGAAACAGAAATTCCAACGAACAAACTCTCTTGATGTGTAGCTTACAGCACAAAAACAAAAGGCGATCTAAGTAGCGATTTGCCAATAAAATGTCGTAACTACACTGGCTTTTTCCTACAGGAGGGGGGTTGGGGGGCGGCCCCCCCAGAAATCCGTTCCCCCTCACAGACTTGGGTCGCGCCTCTCCAGGATTAAGGCCTGCCGGCCCCCCAGACTTCAAAAGTCACCAGAAAATAGGGTTTTTAGGGTAAATTTTGAAACTTTTTTAGGCCTTTTTAGCATTTTTTAGCCTAAGTTTAAATTTAAGTTCAAGTTTAACTTCTAGCTTAGCAGCAAACAATAGCTTATTTTTAAGTATTTTTTGAAAAAATTTCGCCCCCACCCCCAAGAAATCCGTGCCCCCTCCAGATCTGGGGAGGGTGCCCCCCAGACTTCCCCCTCCAAAAATTTTGGCATAGGAAAAGGCCAGTCTACATATGGTGTTCGTTTTTCAGAATTAAAAATTAGTAAATCCCTTTAGAACTTCAGAACAAAACCAGCCTCATTTTTTAGTGTTCACTCACGGGAATGTTAAAGAAATTTGCACGTCAACTCGTTCTTGTTAAACGTTTTTACAAGTTGAAACTTCATAATACAAGTTTTATAATTTGTTACGAACCAGCTAATGAAAGGCTAAGTTTTAAGTCAAGCATATACAAAAGTTCGTTTCAGCACAAACCAAGCTAGTTAACGAACACATCCTTATAGCATTTACAGAATAATTAGATACACCGGGGCCGGGACCGAAAATAAGGGGTCCAGATCGATATTTCTTCATTCAAGCATGTTTGAAAAATTAAAATGTGTTAAAATTACAATTAAAAAATTTAAGAAAAATGGATTTTTTCTTATACAAATCGCAGGTTAGGCTGTTTTGTTAGGTAAGGAACGGGCTTGAGGTCGAGGGTTAGACCACGGAATACCTGAAAACAACCAGAAAACCTGAAATGATAATTAAGGGAAAGATACACAATAGCTGAAATACACAATTACCTGAAATACACAATTGCCTGAATCTCAGTATATCTTATACCTTGGATGGCGCAGAGCACTAGTGGGAAGGCAAATATGATGGTGGCGCCGGCATACTTTTAGTTGGAAACAAAAACTATAATTTCAGCGCCACTCTGTGTCAAAAATAGGCATTTTAAGATTGAAGTGGGTAAACCAACATTCTGTGAAAACTGGCATATTTTCTCGGATTTTTTGGACCTCGCGGAGGTTCCGGAAGAAAAGACAAGTTCTCTTGGAAGGTAGCTACAGACTGAAAGCTCACTTTGGGGGTTTCCTCCTACGGTAAAAAGCAAACAAGTACACTATATATAATACACACAAAAATAACAAAGTCTGCCAAATATACCACCATGATCAAACAGAAAACAATGCACATGCATAACCTCAAATAGTAAAGCAAGAATTACAGATACCGGTATTGATTCTAAGCATATAGCACATAAACAATGAAAATTAAAACAATAAACAAAGAAATAAAACCTAGCTTTCAAACAAAACGTCCTAAAACCTCTTGGTGATGTTTGGAGACAGTGTGAAGTGTGCTTAGAAGTGTCAAATCCGAATGAAAGATGAAAGCCAAGTATTACTGTTAACATTCTTTGGATAAGTCTGCTGATTGAAGTAATTAGTAGCTTAGTTCAAAACTCGAAATGTATAGACGGTATAGAGCTGAATTTAAGCCTGAGCTTGGTGGGCCAAATTTTGCAAATTCACAAATATCTGATGACAGAAAGCAAAGGATTCCTCAAATATTTTTATACATGATGAACACAGCAACTGGAACACTAGAAATAACGTTAATAATACCATAACAAAACTACCCTTAGCGAACCCGCTCCTTGAGTTAGAGCAAAACTCCTTTAGTCATGATCCTTGGGCGGAGTACTGCTCCATCCTACCCTTAGTTTTCTTTGATCTGCTCTGGATTATTGCTGAAATCCAATTTTGATGTGGTGTGCTGTAGGGCAGCGCTGCACGAGTTTGGATCATTGAAAGATATTCTCCCGAAAATTTACAGATATATTCGTTTCATAATTCACACATCGCAAATAATCTATGTGAATGCTTGTGGTGTTAAAAATTACAGAAGTAAAACAGAATAAAAGACTTAATCCTACTCATTCTGCAGAAGATACTGGCCTGTCTGCTTCCCGTCCGCTTACCCTGATTTAGCAGATTCTAGTACAAGTAAGCGAACACGTTTCCAACGTCAATCACATTATAACTCATGCAAAATACAAATACTTAGACGTGTTCACAGGTTCCTACAACAAATTATCATAAATTCAACATTATTTTTGAATTTTTACCCAAAGTTCCAAGTGCACTTTCCCGTCCACTCAGCCAAAATCAGGTGTCAGAATAAAAACTCGATGAAATAGTTCGAATGACATATATATTGCTTGAATTATAATGTAACTGACGTTGGAAAATGTTCCTTTACTTGCACTACAATCTGCTAATCTGGCCGAGCGGACGTGAAGCAGACTGGCCTGTATCTTATGCAGAATGAGTAAACTTAGCTTATTTTTCATTTTATTTTTGTAATTTCTAACAATAGAAGCAATTCGGATTGTTTCGATGAGCCGTTTCTGAAGACGAATAAATTTGTTAACATTCGGCAGAATATCTTTCCATGACCCAAAATCGGTGTGCAGCATACCCTACAGAGCACCACTTCAAAATTGGATTTCAGCAAAAATGCAGAGCGGATCAAAGAAAAGTAAAGGCTGGATCAAAGGTACTATACCCAAGCTTAAACTAAAAGGGGGTTTTGCTCTGACTCAAGAAAGGTTGCACTACACTGATATACTTACGTAAAAACAACAACAGCAACACAGCGTAAACTTAAACTATCGACTATAAACTACCAATATCGCAACAAAGTTCGCTAGCATTTCTTAAGAAATATATAAACATACATGTCTGCCAAGGTGGGAATATATAAAGTGTCAGTTTGAAAGCATATTGCCCACGTATAAAGAAATTTAGGCAGAGCAGTTCCAAAAAGAACCAATACGAGCATAAAAACTAGAACGTAATATATATAACTAACACAAATATCTAAAAAATCATGCAAGCATGCAAATAACAAAAACAGTTATCCAAAGAAGGAGGTGTCAGTACACTAAGGATAAGAGCAAGGGTTCTGGCCAGGGTAATAGTAACAAATTTACAAGAAATCTCAATGTGAATTGATTAAAATTTTGCTAAGAACTCAATCTTTAAAGCGAGCTCATGCGATGGGAATCCATTTTGGCTAAAAATAGACTGTCTTTGCGAAAATCGAATCTCTGAATTTTGCTAATTATTTTTCAAATACTGGACATGTCGGAAGAAAGGGCGAATCCAGGGGGCACCCCACCGCGGCAATAGAGGTAGAAAGAGTTAAGCACGAAAATAGAAATACGAACAAAGACCAAAACTTTTCGTGCCATCGGCGCACATTTTTTCTTTTTGTTAATATATTTTGTGGTTCTAAGCGAAAAGTTCTCAGCCTGAAACCCTTTCGAATCTTCAATGAAGATATCTACGTATTTTATTCAAAAATGTTTAGTATTGGTAAAAAATTCTTGTCTCTTCAAAATGAAAATTTTGATTTAGAGAACGATTTTACTATAAAAAGAAGAATTTCTTCAAATTCTGGGCTGCTCTGTCCCCAGACCCTCGACAAAGCTTGGACAACCGCCCACGTCATAAAAACCTGGATTCGCCAGCGGTCGGAGGCACATATTTCAACTGGCAAACTTACAGCGTACAACAAATACAGTAATCGGAATAAGCTCCAAACATGCAAAAGGTTCAAGCTTTTTTACGACGATTGAATACGGTGGCTCTGAGGACAACCACCATAGGACCTTGGCAGTCCTTAAAACGATCACGCAGGATTGCCGATTTGGACAAAACATATTGCAAATAATCCTTATCTGAAAAGCAGTAGGAATAACAATTGACAAGGTTGCTATGAGTAACTTGGAAATGTCAAATTCCAGCAATAAAAGGAAGAAATACAAATACGAAAATTACTACTATGGCGATGAGTTGGAGTTTAAGAGGATACTAACATACCTGAACGAGAGGTCAAATTTCACTGACCCTTGTGGAAGCAAATGCTTTACTGTACTTATGCCTATTTAACTTCTGCCTACTGTTTGAAGTTACCGCTTTGCGATAACAAAACTCCAAACTGTCCTTCTGCCTACAAATCAAAACTACAAATTTAACTTGTGCCTACAATTTGACCTTTACTACTCAGAACTGTCCTTCTGCCTACAAATGCCTACCGTAATACTTAGACCTCTTAGTAACAAAAGAATAAAGATTTCTGTCACAGTAACAAGAAAATTAGGGCCTTTTCAAGAAAGAGTAGGGTAGAGTAGAGTAAAGCAGAGTTAAAATTAACTCTTTTCATGAAACCTTGGATTGAATTTTAAGTCTGGGTATATTTTAACCCTGTTTAACCCTGCTGTATATAAGAAAGCTGTTAAAAAGAAAAAAGTTTTTAAGCGATTGTCTAGCATTTAGTACGCAAACCAGACGGTTGCCCCTTATGTGTTCTACACAAAATATCCCGGGACCTTTCTTAGTTGCCCCGATTGCTGCGTTGCCGCTTGCCAAATTTGGGAAAATAGGCTAAATCAAAGTTACGCGTACATTTTAGCTAATTTCTCCATAACGAAGAGCGATTTCATGATAATTAAAAAGGGTGCCCACTGCCCAGCTATTAAAAGCCCACTGCCCAGCTGCCCGCTCATATCTCATATAGACTATGTGTTTGAAAATTTGTCCACTTGCGTTTGTTTGTTTGGTTGTTTCCTATCTATTTCTCTACAATTTCTGTTTATTTTTGTAGTGTGCGTTCTAGTAGCAGCAGTCATTGAGCGTGGATCTTTGCGCTCTCCCCCCCAGCCGTAACTTTTGATTTTTTTTATCAATAACTTTGAAATTTGGTGTGGGTACATACTGGAGGCTGATGAATTCAAAAATTAAAAATTTTTTAAAATTTAAAAAAATTTTTAAAACTTTAAAATTTCAGTTTGGTAAGGGGGACAAATTGGAACCAAAATTTTTTTTAAATTTGGCCGAAAACTTGCATACAGGGGTTTTCTTGGGCGCTGAGCACGAATCTGAAGTCCGTTCTTCGTTTCAGCTTTTCGTTAGCTCAATATAAGCTAAAGTTGTAACATGTAAGCTTATACTGAGTTAACGAAAAGCAGAAACGAAAAACGGACTTCAGATTTGTGCTCAGCGCCCCAGAACACCCGTGAATGCAAGTTTTCAGCAAAATTGTTTTCAAAAAATTTTTTGGTTCACCTTGGTCCCCCCTTAACAAACTAAAATTTAAATTTTTTAAAATTTTTTAAAATTTTAAAAATTTTTGAATTCATCAGCCTCCAGTATGCAGCCACACCAAATTTCAAAGTTATTGGTCAAAAAAATCAAAAGTTACGGCTGGGGAGGGGGAAAGCGCAAAAGATCCTTGAGCGTTGTAATGAGTATTGAGTTATGTAAGCAGTGTAGCAGTAATTATGGCTTGTTGATTAAATTGTTGACAATTGAACATAATTTTATATCTCACAGACAGGATTACGGTATTTGTAGGCAGAAGGACAGTTTTCACTTTTTCCAGGCTAATATGTAGGCATAAGTACAGTCTTGAGTTTTGTCACAATGTAGGCAGAAGTTAAATAGGCATAAGTACAGGACACGAAGCAAATTTGGGTAGCCCTTGTGAGAGCGACTTTCTTAAGCGTACTTTTAAAAGCAATTTTTAAGCGTTTTTGTCGTTTTTCAATGAAAAACAGCGATTTTTTAGCAAAAACAACGTTTTTCGGACTTATTTTTAGCAAAAAAGTGATTTTTAATGAAAAATTCCGGCGAAGCCGGAAAATTTTCGGAAAATTTAGTCGTAAAAAATATTTTTTGGGCAATTTTCTTACCCCTTGAGGCCAATTTTCTTACCCTTGTGGGAGCAATTTTGCGACCCCTTGTGGAAGACTTCGCCGAGGGGGGGATCCCCCCTTGTCCACCTGTGGATACTAATATAGACTCGCCTGGCTTAGTCCACTTGAACTAATGTTTGATATTGATAGTGAGGATGGGTATGGTCAAAAATATTGGAAATAGCAATCTGAGCTGCTTTCTCCAGAAATTCGCTTCGGCATTGTTTAATTAGCCGACCCCGTATTTTGCGACTATCAACATAATTAATTAAACATTCTACAGACTAACAGACTCTGAATAGGCTTGCCATTTGCCTAATGTGTACCAGTCTGCAGAACACCAGACATCAGCTAACAACAAAATCGACATCATAATCAATCAATAATACATCAAATTAAAGCTTTTGCTAACAGAAAAACTGTTTCTGTAATCCTATGTTTAACACAATATGTCGTAGTCATACTTCGAGCCTTGCCGCGAATGATGGGGACCGTTTTGCAACATATGTAATTGACTTCTTTAGCTGTCTCATACGGCATACAAAATATCAAAATATGGCCGCCCCAGTACCAAAAAGTGCTAAGTAACATTTTTGTCAAAATTGAGCTACGATGTGTACCAGTATAAGAAAAACCTTAAAATCTGTTGCAAACTTTTGTATTGGAATAAATAAATATTATTATCAAGTGGAATTAACAATAAAAATCAAAATTTTGTAATTGCGAGCCAAAAAGTACTATATAAGTGCTTATTCGGGTTAATCCTGCTTGTCATGTTTAGTTGAAAATATTTTACTGCAGATAAAATTCTACCATCAGTAGACTACAAACACCGAAGAATGCGAGGTTGCAAAAGAACGAATACTTTGAACGGCCGAATCTCAAAAGTGCGAAAATGTTACTTGGCACTTAAATGGCACTTTCTGCTTGTCAGGTGAAAGACGGTCAAATTAATGTTCCCTCTTAATCCTTCCAAGGATTTTTATTTTTGAAAGCAAGCTTATTTACAAATATATTGAATGGATGTATTGGCCCAAGCGTGTCACTTAGAATTTCAAAAAATCACAGAAAAATGGAGAATAGAGAAACACCAGAAAAGCAAACAACACCTGTCCGGACAGGGTCAGACTTCGGAAAATATTTATTAAATTCAGCAATCTGAATCGGAGTCCACCTCTTCTTCGTGCCACGAGTATCACTAGTACCCTTCTTTCTGTCTACAACGATTAAAGACATTTATACGAAACGTATGAGCAGTCGGTAAAGCTATCAAAAAACTCGATCCGTCAAACCGTCCACTTCCCCACCTAGACAAAACTCAATGAAACTTTCCATGTAAAGGAAAATTTGCCGCTACCGTAAAAATCATGCCATTAAAATACTTAGCTTGCCCATGCGAAACGGGGGCCAGCATTTGATGCGGGCAGAGGTTAAGAGGTGTTCCTGGCTGGCGGGACTGTGTAGCCCGCTCCAGACCGGACTGATCGTGTCGCATAGCAGGCCCCAGGATCGGCCCCAACCCAGACTTTTTTTATTAGAACACGCATGGCAGGCTCCGGGATCGGCCCCAGCCCGACCCAGACTTTTTGTTAGAACGCGACTAGCTGTCAGAATGCGGAGCCAAAGACGCGGATCAATCGCAGGAGTCTGCCAGATTTAAACTTCGATCGCAAGCACAATAACATTGAAATTGAACTTACTTGAAATTTTCTGCGACTTGGTTGGTAGATACTCCTCATCACCAGGTTCGCAAGACTCTTGTCCACGCAACCCATCATCGCCATCCAGATTTTCTGCTGCAACGTCCACCTCTCCTTCCCCCACCGCTTCCCCGACGTCTTCCATTTTCTCCACCTCCGTACTATCAACCTCAGGGTCTTCCACAACATCCGCTTCAATTTCCTCCTCTTCCTCTTCAATACCTTGCACAGTAGCCCCGGCCGCTACATCCACTTGGTTCTCTAAGCAGTCACCAGTGTGATCACGGGACCCCCATTTCTTCACAATAGGCCCATCTGGAACCAAATCATTAACAAAATGCGAATACAACTCAATACAATACAGAAATATATTGCGGCAAACTTTGGACAGACGTGGATACTTTACAGCACCAAGACTACATAATACATATTACATACACGCTACGTATTATGTGCTCGCTCAACCATCGACCCGGAAATGAGATGTTTGCTACATTTTCAATGATTAAGTTATGTAATAACAGAGCATATACTGTTGAATCGATGAGCAAATTCTTGGACTGCTTGCAGTTGGTTGGGGAAATTTCTGTTTTTTACTGAAAATAAGGTATGTTAGTTATTTCCAAGTTGAGACGTTCGCTTTCTGAAGGGCAGTAGCTAAATGTTTATCTAGATAGAAAATACTTAATAGAAGAATAATAGAGAGCTCTGATATATACCTAAAATCTACCCAGCATTTTGATGGAAATGAAGACAGGCCACATCGTTTCACAGAAAATATTTATAAATAGTAAAACGTAACCAAAAACTGTTTTAAAAGCAAATCTATATTTAGTGCTGGCTTTATCCTATGGGGGGGAGTGGAGGCGGGCCCCCCACAAATCTGCCCCAGACTGGACCCCCCGAATTTGGTCATGCCGGCCCCCCAGACTTGAAGTCAACAGCAAATAGGATTTTGAGTAGTGATGTGCGCTGAGAAATTTGCCCGCTCGGAGCTCCGGCCGGAGCGGGCTGTCGGAGCACCGGAGCTCCGTGGAGCTCAGACTGTCAGTGTAGGCAAAATTATAAAAATTTCGGTTTAAGCCAAAAATAGATTGTCTATTCAATAAAAAGCATGCCTACTCGCTGTACATATACTTTCATCGCTTAACTGTTTATTTTTAGATGCGTATTTCTTTGCTACATATGAATATACATTTGTTAGCTTGAAATAAGTTCAGCTTTTGACAATATTTCAGAATATTTGGGTTAATCGATTGTGCATACTGCTGTGTTTACGTAAAAGCACATGTTAGTTTACACTACAGTTTACATGTTTCAATTTTTTCAAGATTTGGCAAACTTAAATATTATATTCCGCATGAAATACTCAATATTGCTTGCAGGAATTTCATCAAATGTGTGTATACCAAACTTTCTAATTCATGCATAAGAAATTGCAAATTTGACATATGTGGACCAGATTTCATTTACCCACTACGTATCTAACTTAGCATGAGGATGTATATAATCAAATTAAAATATTGTATAAATAAATTTAAGCAAACAGAATTCCTATCTGAAAGATTTGGAAAAGATATACAGGTTTAATGAAAGCAAAGAAAACAGCTGCAGTTGTTGAAAGTTTACATGGAATAGATGTAACGGAAATGTAATGTTTTATTAACTAATAACAAGTAAGAATTTAAAACGTTTTACAGAATAATTCTTACAAGTATACGTATATTAGAGTTGTATTTAATTTTTCTTTTATATATTTACAAAATGGACAAGTTTAAATTGTCTCCAGAAAAAAGGACCGTCTATAAGAACGCAGCCTTGAGGAAACAGAGGCATTCTTCAAAACTGGAGTACGACAGCTATATGTAAAATTCATTACAGTCTTACGTGCTGTAAGGAGAAATTCTGGAGTTCACAGAAAAATTATACTTTTAAGTTTTTCCTAGCACCTTCAAAGCTTGCAAACGGCTGCTCCGGGTACCCGGAGCTTCGGAGCAGAAGCTCGCTCCGGAGCACAGAAAATCGGAGCTCCGCTCCGGAGCTCCGTCGGAACGGAGCTCCGGCGCGCATCACTAGTTTTGAGGGTGAATTTTCAAAACATTTTCCGCCGTCGCCGGATTTTTGTTCCTTACTAGCCTTTTTAGCTATTTTAAGCTTAAATTTAGGTTAAAAATAGCTAAATGTTTATCATTGTTATAGAATCAGAAAGACTATCAAGAGAATGCAGATGTTGTGTCTGTCGCAGAGCAGTAAGCACAGCACCTGACCACTGTCCGGATATCTGGAAAGTGCATCTAAACGAATATGAATGAATGTACTGAACGCAAAGGAGCAACCTCAACTAGATATGAGACGGGCCGGGCCGGTTCGGGCCGCGCGGACCTCGTTTTCAATCAAGGCCGGGTCGGGCCTGAGAAAAATTTACTAAGGGCCCGGCCGGGCCGCGCAACTCCCAACGGAAAAAGCCCCGCCCTGTCCGGCCTAGCCAAGCCCTGACGTTTCTCACATTAATCTATTGCACATATACACTTTCCAATCTCAATAATTGTTTTTGACTTCCTAAATTCAAAATTTCTTGCTTTCTTTGCATCAAATGTGACTGCATGTGCCAAGTATTTTTAAAGTTTGCGTACTGTTTTCTGAAATTTCATGTTGATAAAGAGTGCCTCTTCGTGTGCAAACGTCTTCTTCTGAGTAACAAAAATCCAGTCTACTATATGTAACTGTTTTAAACTATTTCACGCAAAGCCACAAAAACAAAACACATTTTCGAAGTATGAATTAGAAAAGCACAAAGGACAAAAGCCCAAAAGCACAAAGGACAAAGGACAATGCAGACTAAGTATGAACCGGGCTTTACTCTTATCAATAATGCACTCTTGTATTTCTAATTATAAATGTCATGTGTCCTTCACGAATCCACTAGTCATCCCGAGTATCACTTCTTGTTCGTATTGTATAATCTTTTAATGTGTATAGCTTCTAGCACTAATAAAGTTTATAGTTTATAATATGTTGCCTCGTCCTCAATTCCAGTTATCAATAAATGGGGCTTCGAAGATGTTCCGCGATTTTCCAAAAAGTAATTTAGTATACAAAACAATATAACCTTCAGGTTTCTCAAAATCATTATGTGCTCTCTTCAGACAACTCTTGGCTCTGGAAATGGAAGATGGCTTGCACTTAGTTCTCGACAAAACAAGATGACCTGAAATTGGAAACATACATAAACCTAATATGTAAGAAAAATTTATTTCCGGGTAGATAATAAAGCAAATACGGCAAATACGCAAATCATACAAAATGTCAGATTAAAACATCGAGTCATTGTAGCATTACATTTAGATTTAAACGTTTGTACATTTAGATGCACCAGTTAACACAACGATTGCCTAAGAACAGAGGAATGTCAGGCCCAGTTATTATCTCCTTGTTCTTGTCCATTGTTGGCATGAAAATTGGCAGAATTATAGCAAGAAAACAGTAGAAATTGCTAAAAATTTAGCCGAGTTCAGGCACCGGTCCAGCTCGTGGCCGGGGCCTGAAGACCGGGGCCAGAGCCAAGGCGAACAGCCTGAACAGCCTTGTAGGATTGCTAATGGAGGACGCCAATCCCAGTACGCAAAAAATCCATTCCGAAGCGATATGAAAACTGTGTATACACTATGCTACTCTTATGAGAGAAATACTCTTTTGAGCAACAACTGTCTCACTTGACTTATTATAAAATAAGGTGATGGCGATTAGCGATCCCTTTAAACACGAAACTGGTCCTAACTAATACCGTAATCTACAGGATTTAAACCCTCCCTTCTACATGCCATGCCAACATGAATGAATAAATGAATGATGAATGATGTGAAAAACCGCCCCCTCGCACGCACTAATGTCTTGACTGTCTGGAGGCGTGGAGGAAACCCAAATGCAGTAGTTGTGACTAATACATACTGTTGTTTCCCCAATATTTACATACGTACGAACATGTGTTCAATCATTGCATTCCATACATGTGCGACCCCGACAAAGGGCACAACTACTTAACTGAGACTGACTAATAAACAACAAATTTTAACTGTAAATTATGGGGCAACTTATGCTAGCTGCAAATATCCTACAACCCGACATTTTCACATGAAGAGTATTATGTATAGAAAGCAGCAAAGCAAAATGACTACCATCAGGTTTCTTAATATCACCAAGAGCTTTCAGCAGATGACTTGTGGAATCAACCGATCGGCTAGAGCTAGGCTTCGACACAACAGACTTAGTCTGATCTGAAAGGTGACGATATAGTCATGCATTTAATATGATGTAATTACTAAATATAAGCATAGATACTACGAACAAATGTATGTATATGTATTGCCTAGTAGTCAAATTGGCCATTTAGTTAAATGGCTAAACGTTTTAGCCATTTAGTCAAATGGCTAGCTCAGTTGTAAAGGGCAGCGTATTTGACTACTCGACCAAAAGTCACACAAACAAAATCTTAACCAGCTAGTAAAATGGCGACGATGCTTTAGCTTTAGCCATTTAGTTAAATGTCCAGCAGCCGACAGCCAAGGTGTAAAATGACAGTTGACTATTTAATGACGATCATATTTTAAGTACTGCTTTTCCACGGTTTTTTAAATTTAAAATACTGTTTGAATTCCGGGTAGCTTCGCATTCCTTTTACGTTTATGTAAGGAATTGGTAGTTTTAGAAAATAAAACCAAGCGAGAATGACGTATCTGACTTGGGGAAGTATCCCTGAAATTTAATAAGGACGATTGTGGAAACGTTTTATCCCTTGATACATAGGTTGGAACTAGCAGGACTCTTTCGCTTGGATTCTTACTGAAATTAGTGTGATACAAACCATTTCCTTACAAAAACAAAAACAAGTGAAGTAGAGAAGCAGTACTTAAAGTATGGACGTCATTAAATAGTTGCCAACTGTCATTTGAACAACTAGGTTGTCAGCTACCGGCCATTTAACTAAATGGCTAAAGCGCCGTCACCGTTTTACTAAATGGCTCAGATTTTGTGAGTCTTTTGGCCAAGTAGTCAAATACGCTGCCATCTAGACCTGGGCTAGCCCTGTGGCTAAATGGCTTAAACGTTTAGCCATTTACTTTTGGGCAGCTGCCAAAAAGTGGGAGCTTTATGAGGGAGCTTAGAGAAAAGCGGAGCTGGGCGAGGCTGGGGGGCATCGAAAAGTGGGGGCTTTTAAAAGTAGAAGCCAAACAAGAAATGTTAGAATTCATTATGTACCACTGCCAGCTGTCAGCGTCATTGTCAGGTGTCCTCGTTATATAGCTTTTGTTTAATGATAGAATCGTCAGTGCAAAACGATAGCGTTATTCTATGCCTTGCATCTAATGCATCTTACATCCTTCATGGACCGGCGGTGACTTAGTTTAGTGCTCTGGAATTTGCTCGTCTTTTGGGTTTCTCCTACTCACCTCGAAGTATCAGAATGTAGAAAACGAGCAAATTCTAACCTAGTATGATTGTCATGAAATAGAGCATTTGCACCACAAGAACACTAAATACAATTACCGCTAGTTTTAAGATTCGTCCCAGAATCAGGTCTCCCTGTAATCTCTGATCTGCTGCCAAGAATATCTAAAGTGAACAGCATATCATCCTTTAAAACACAGTAGACACGTCAATGCTGAGAACAAAAATGTCAGATAAATTGGAGTTTTGAAACATGTACATATAAAATTTAAAAATCCTGGATGTTGAGAAAATTTCCTGAATGTTAAGTTTTGAATAGGTGAACGAGGTAGCATAAGCGGTTATGAACCGGATATCTGGACATTCGTTAGCGGATATCCCGACAAAAAGGCGGATATTCCGATAAATATGCAACGCCGATCACTCCAGACTATATTAGAGAGTGTAAAATGTTTTCAGAAAGTTTCTCAGAATTATCCACTCCTTTATCTGGCACGATTTTTTACTGATTTGAAGGGGGGGGGGTTGCCAGCCCTAACGGGGTCGAGTGTGGTGCTCTTCGTAACGCGGGGGTAAGCACAAGGTAAATATACTAAAATTGCAGGTGCAGGTTCAGAAACACATTTTCTTTTTTAATAATGTACGGTTCCTGCACTTGATGTGTTGTATAAAAACTTTGATGCTAAAAACACTTTTACAGGGCACTTTTGAATTAGTGGAAAGCAAAACATAGCTGATACAATATAACGCTGAGATCTGGTGGCCGCAGCCCCCAACAGTAAGTCAGAATTTTAAAATTTTTGGCTCCAAATCGTATTTTCCAAGCATATTTTGGCTCAAAACTTTTTGCATACTGTGGCGAAACGGCCCAAACATTTTTGCGTATTTCAGAAAAAAGTGCGTAATTTCGCAGTTTGCAGCGCAAAAAAGGAAAGACATCCTACCACTAAAAAATGCCAGCTTGTTGCTGCATTTTTAAAAAATTCTCCAGCTGTTCGGAAGAAACCAATTTTTGGAATGCCTGGGCCTATTCTTGGATTTTTTTCTGAGAGGGACCGAAAGTTCGACGCAGGAATTTTGAAAATCGGACGTGCGTAAAATTACAAAAATTGTTTTTCAACGTTATCAATGCTATAAACGCATTTAACAAATAACGAACACGCTTCAGCGTATTACCGAGAGTGCAGGATATAAGAGTGTACCAGTAGGCGCATTTTATGGTATCAGAGCAAAAACTATACAATGATCGCTAACGGACTACCCCCCCCCCCCCCCCGCAAATTACAGCCTAGTTGACCGCCGCCGCAAATTAGAACCTAATCAAAACGGGGATACGCTCACTCGCTCCATGTTTACTTGCTTAAGGGGGGTCCATTTTTTGGTCATTTTTTTCGACTTTCTCCGATCTCGCTGATTTTTACATATTTTATTCTCCAAAAGGTAATATTTTAACGAGTTTTTAAAATTAGAGTTATTAAACTAAAATTAAATTAATTAAATTAAAATTTTAATGAATTTTTGGAGTATTAAAATTTGAACGTGAAAAAGTGACAACTTTTCTAATTTCCCATGTTTAACACATGAAATCTCAACTTTGAGGTGAAATTACTCAATAACCGTAAGACTTACAACTTTAATTTTAAAAACTCGTTAAGATATACCGTTTGGACAATAAAATATGTAAAAATCAGCGAGAGCGGAGAAAGTCGAAAAAAATAACCAAAAATGGACCCCCCCTTAAGCTCGAAAACACAGTGTGTTAGCATTTGCGCCTGTTTCGAGCTTTAGAACACAAACATAGCGTGCGAATTTGTTTGAAGTAATTTGTCTGATTTTCCGGGGCAGGTGGGCCGTAAGCGAACGGAGCACAGTTTTTGCTCTGATAACATAGAGCTTGCCCAGAGGCATACTCTTACAAGAGTCACACTCTATGTGATAGCTGGCGAGCCATGCTCTGCGCGCTAACGGCCGGTCCACATCCCCGCAATTGCGTAACTGGTGGACCTGCCCGCAAATCGATACCTAGTACGCATGGTACTAATACTAGGTACTACGCGTACTAGGTACTAATTTGGGGGTCTACTAGGCACGCAATTGCGGGGGTGGGCCGTTAGCGCGTAAGGAATGGCTCGCGAGCTGATGACATAGAGTCTGACTCTGACCAATGTCACACTTACTATTAACAAGAGTACATAATACATAAGAGTGGGGCAAGCGTCACACTCTATGTTGTTAGCAGCTGAGCCATGCTCTACACGCTAACGGCCCACCCCCCTCCCCGCAATTGCGTACCTAGTGGACCCCCCCCCCCCCCGCAAATGAGTACCTAGTAAGCAATTGCGTATGCTAACTTTTTCCAATCGGAAAGAACCCCCCCGCAAATGTGACCTATCATTCGATCCCCCCGCAAAACAGACCTATCATTTTTCAATTGACGAATCATAGGCCACATTTGCGGGGGGTCCTTCCTATTGGAAAAAGTGAGCATACGCAATTGCGTACTAGGTACTCATTTGCGGGGGGTCCACTAGGTACGCAATTGCGGGGGGGGGGTGGGCCGTTAGCGTGCAGAGCATGGCTCAGCTGCTGATAACATAGAGTGTGACGCTTATGTATTATGTACTCTTGCTATTAGTTATGTACTCTTGGTACGTATCACTAATGCTAGAAACAGCTGATTATCTTTAATATATCATGGATAAAAATGCTCCGATGGAGCATGGAAAATGCAATATGGGTTGCAAATGCCACGACGACTAGGTTAAAAGTGCGCTAATACGGACCAGCTTCGCTGAACCCATATTCGAGAAAACTGCCCAGAATTTATATCGGCTGTTGCTTGCTGCTGCTATCGGCAGTTCTTCAGAAACTTCTATGATTTGTCAGCATGACCCTGCAAGTATATGTAGTCGTGCTTCTTATTATATAACTTAATAATACACGTACATAATGTCAACTGCACTTCGAATCGATTTAATACAAGATTCTGCGCTGACAGTGCGGAAAAAACACTTTCAACGCCTTTCTACCAGAACTGCATTGTTTTATTAGGAATAAACTTTAATATTTCAAAATCGTTGCGCTTGCTTGGAAAGCTGAAGAATGTGTATATATATATATTAGAGATGCACCGGGGCCGGGCCTTGGAAATTGCGGGTCCAAATCGAAAATTTTCAAAAATTTTCTGGAAAATTTAAATTTTGCAATAATGTATGATATACAAGCGTTACGATCGTTGTTTTCAATATCGGCGGGAAAACAAACGATTTGCAACACTTTTTGACTTTTAAAAATTGAAAATATTGGTCAAAAATGGTCAAAAATGTACAAAATTTTGCTAATTTTTGGCCCCGGTACATTCCTAATATATATACATATATATATACATATATCATACATATGTGGAGTGGGGCATGAGTGACTGCGAAAATTCGTAGTTCAGCGTAGCTGGTCCATATTAGTGCGCTTTTAACCTAGTCATTCTGGCATTTGCAACCTGCTCCTCCCATACTAACGTTTTAAAATCTAGTCCTCTGTCCGTTTACAACCTAATGTCACCAATATTGCATTTATCATTCTCCATCGGAGCATTTTTATTCTTCCCGTTTCATTTTTAAGGTTCCCAGTAAACCTTAAATGTGAGTTTCATAAAAGAAACTTTAAAAATTTCGCCAATCATTAATCGTTAACCGAAAGTACAGAACGAAGAATCTGGAACGTTCCAATTTCTTTCTTTTTCTCTATTCTGACAGAAATCCAGCATCCAGTACCCATGGCTGCAATAGTTTTAGTTGCTGTACATAGCATATAGCACTCTACTGCAACGCAACCAGTGGCAAACTTTACTGTCAGTGAAGGAAGCTCATAAAACACGTTTTGCAATGCTCTTTGGCACTTGAATACAAAATTACTGACGATTGTAACTTACCTGGAGCTAGTTATAGGCCGTGCTGTACTTCTGCAGCACTCTACTGCAGCGCAACCAGATGCAAACTATGCTGTCAATGTAGCTACGTTAATTTGCCATGTCCTGAGCTATCTACAGAACTAGTTTAATACGTTTTACAGTTTATAGTAAGCATACAGCCAGCGTTCCGTCGTTGCTGCATAACAGTGTAGCACGATAGCAGCACCGCACCGCGCTGCAACTATGCTCACCGTGTTCAGCTCCCCCAACAACCCTTATATGCGTCCCACTAATGGCCCAAAACAGCATTATTTAGGAAAATTTTTGACAATTTCCTGTAGAGTTGGGAGTTGGAGTTGGGAATTTTTCGAAAGTGGCACTTGGCCGGACGAAATTTTGGGCCGGCGCCTGAACGATCCCCGCCAGATAACGAAAATCACCCTCGCTATTCCATGGTACCAAATCCAAAGATTTTTATGCAACAATCCGGTTGTCTCTGCCTTGTTTCCTAAGCCCTGCAGCTCTGACACAAAATTGGCCTTTTTTGGCCAAAATGGCCGTGAAACCACCTTTGGCCGGCCAACAAGGTGGCATGCCGGGACGGGCCGCGAAAAAGTATAAAAACGGTTCACTTACGCGGTATATACGTTCAGAAAGACCAAACCTCACCTGCTGAAAATGCCCAGATCGTTCTATCATTAAGTCAGAATACTGCACTTTTGCGAGCATTACTTACGCGGAAAAAACGGACTTAACTTGTCCGGAAGCGAAAATTTTCAAAGGTGCTTGAACGTGTTTCTAAGGGCCGCGCAGCGCCTTATACACCAATATTATAGGGGAGCGCTCTCGCGCTCCCCTATAATACATGCTTTTAATTTAATTACTTGTCTGTTGAGCCAAGATTTGGGTAATTTCATCCAGAGATTTATTCTTCATCGACCTGTCAAATTGGCCGTGCTCCATTAACAGGAACACCTTTGAAGCCGTGGAAACCTGGGTAACTTCTTGAGGCAGCTTATAGAACTCCTCGTGGATACGGATGCTGTGCCCCATATACTTTGCAAGGCTTTGCATTTCCTCTTCACGTAGAGAAAACAATTGTGACATCGTGGCCACGTGCTTTCTCAAGAGAGTGCCACGAAGAGACCCAACATTAACCGCACCACACTCCTTAGCATATTTAGCCAACACTGTGCAGCCAGACAAAGAATTCTTGCTAAGTTGCGTTCGCGGAAACAAGCGCTTATTGCTGGGGTTAATCTTAAGCGAAGGATGGTCTCTGATGGACAACATGAATTCAATATCCTCCACCAGAGAAGAATTGAGCAGCACCAAAACAATTCGGTTTCTCTTGCCCACCAGTCTCATATAGCAGAAATGTTGAAATAGATCCTTCTCTAACTCAGACAGCATCGGCTCAACGTCTTTGTGTTTAGCAGACATTCTACCAGTTCTCTGTCGATCCTTCCACTCCGCCAGGGCTTCGAGGAAATGTTTAGTTCCGGCCTTGCTAACCTCACCAGGTCGACGTCGATTAAAGATAATGGCGCGGCCGATGATTCCTTCCATCAGCTGAATGTAAGGGCCCGGGGCAACTTCCACTTTAAGCGACGCTTTTGCTTCCTCCGAAACTTCTTTCAATTTATTAGTGAGCTTCTTGACATCATCTAGCGAAGGTAAGGACAAACACTTCAGTTTCTGTTTCAGTTCGGAGCACCGTAGAGCGGGAACATTCATCGTCGTTTTCCAAGTAGTGGACATCAGGAAGATGAAATCCTGTAAATTAGCAGCTTTATATTTCGTTCGTTTCTTCCGATTCTTCTGCAGCTCCTCGTCCAACTCGTACTTTGCAGCCTTATCCAGGGCCCTTCCAGCATCGGCTACTACGGTGGGGTGCTGGAACATGTCAGCATCACTGGTCTGTTCTGCAGAAAATCCAGCAATTCTTCTAACACAGCTACGAACTATCTTGAACATATCTGGGACAAGGCAATCCAGCAAACGCAGGTTTTCACGGGGACGGATTTTCCGAACTTCGGAAAGGATGGTACCAAGAAGTCGTCCTTCCTTTCTGATGGTTTGAATTTTGACATCATCAGATGTTCCCTTGGACTTCGTATCGACATCCACAACCAACCGGATAGTCGGCTCATTTTTGGTTATCATACCTACAGAGTCTAAGTGAAGAGATGCCATAACCTTGTCTACCAAGTCATCACTATCAGCAGTGTCAGAAGCAATGATTGCATCTTTCTTCGCTCTGGAAGCCTTTAGAGGTCTAGAAATTTTCAATCCTTCACAGCTGTGCTTGAATAAGCCAGATTCTTCATACCATCCGTGACAGACAATGCAGGGGACATATTTATCAGGGCCGCTTTTAGCTTGGGTAGAAGGTGGCGTCCTTTGAACGACCAGAACTCCGGATCGCTCCTTTAGCACAGTAATGTTGTGAAGGTTATCACCCTCCTTCCGCAAAAGTTCCAATCCATCTTTTCGTTCAGCAGTGCCTTTGGCAGCCAGAGCCATCACCGCTTCCTCAGAGGCATGAACGTTTTCAATATGTCGTTTGACTTTGACACAGTGCATGGGACAGAATAGACAATAATGCTTCTTTTCGCTTTCGCTTTGACTAGGATCCCCAATTGTGACGTTTTGAAAGGTGTTTTCTACATAACTGGATGGTGGAGCATCGAAAGGATCAGTTTGATCAAGTTCACTGACAACACTAGACGAATCGCTGTAATCATCTGACGAGTCGATGTAGTCCTCGTCGTCATCAGATGCCAGGCCCGAATCAGAAGTAAACAGATCATCTTCATCGACTGCCTAAAATAGATTTTAATCCTTGTCGTTCTCATATGAGCCAATTTCTGTGTAGTTTAAAGATAGAGTTGTTGTTATGAAAGTTCACATCGATTCGCTTCATATTTTGTCGGCTGATTAGGTTTAGTAGACAGCACTACTTGCAAACATACATAAATAGTTTCTGGGTATAAGGTCGTTTTTGTGATTTTGCCATATCTGCTAGCTGTTTTGCCCTTTCCTCAATTTGTTCGTAGAGAAATCCAATGTGTACAGGCATTGTTCAGGGATTTGAGGCTGGCCCCCCGCCTTAGGGAAGGGGAAGTGGGAGGCGAGCTTAAGGTATAAAATATTCCTAAATTTTTAGCCGAATTACCATTTTCAAGGTAAAAACACAAGAAATCGCTGTTTTTAAGCTTAAAATTGACTCATAAGTCCATAAATTAGCTACAGTTTGAGAAGTTTTGAAAATATGACGTCGAAAACGTAATTTTTTCCACTTTTTGCTTTTTCCAAAAGTGTGTGGGGATTTGCCGAACAGTGGGGGGACACCGAAAAGCGGAGGGGAACCGAAAACTGGGGGGCCCGCACTAAAAATACCAGGTGTATGCAAAGACCATTTTCTTCAGCTGTCATGTTGTCTTCAATCTGGCTTATTTCTTGGCATTTTTTTATGGGGGTGGGCTCGATGAGGGCGCGTTCCCATCGATGGGGAACCCAAAACGAGAAGCTTTTGGGAGAAAATTCGCATAAGTATTTTCAAGCTAAAATAGTGAAAATTCCTTTAAAATTCCGGCAAAGCCGGAAACATCTTTGAAATTTTAGGATAAAAATGATAAAATCTGGCAACTTTCTGAGTTATGGGGAGTTAGGAATTTTATGGGGGGCCCTCCGCGAATAGAGGGCGGCCCGTACCCTCGTCCGCAACTAGAGATAAGCCAGTTGATTCGAATAAAAGAGCTTAGTGCAGCGAAACGGAAAGCATATTTTCACGTCCTTTTAATACTACAATCTGTGTTTTTTTTCGTCCGAACTTTTTGCGGTCCGCGGCGCAGTGCCCCAAAATTTTTTGCGTAATTTGGAAAAAAAATTGCGCCACGCCTGTTCTCGTTCAAAAAACCTATTTTTGCGTTATTTTATACTTTATTTAACGTTTTAAAGCATTTTAAATGCTTAACTTTCGTTTTGCCACGCCAGAGAGGAGCCTTAGAAAATTTTACGCAATTCTTAGCGCGAAAGTGCTTGAATAGAATATATATATATATATATATATATATATGAAACATTTATCAGCAGGAATTTGTTGAAAATTGGACTTCGGAACTGTGAGTGTGTTTTCGCAAGAAATTTGTCTTCTGAAAAACATTTTTCGCGATTTCACTATCTTGCTTTCGACATAAATAAGTACAACGTACTTTGATTATTTAACATTGTCGTTTTTACGACATTAAAGAAAGATCAGAGACGGATACGCTAAAGAAAGAGCGATAATGTTAAAGCTGGGAACGAAATAAGAACAATTACGTAGATGCGCCGAAGGCGCAAAAATTTTTCAAGAATGCCTTTTGTAGTTAAAAACATTTCAAGAAATTAATAAATATATAGTTGATTCAGAAACCGTCCATTTTCGTGTGTTCCAAGAAAATTGTGTGGCCACGTGCGAGGAAGTTTCGTAGAGCTGAACAGATTATAAAGATCTTACAGCTACAATTTTCATTTTTTAATCAACGTACGGTTCCTGCACTTGATGTGTTGTATAAAATGCTATGATGCCCCAAACAATTTTGCAAATGCACTTTTGAATTAGTGGAAAACAAAACATAGCTGATACAATGCAACGCTTTAGCATCAACAACGAACAACCACAAAGTTTTGGAGTAATCTCAAATAAGCAAATGTACACACAAGGCGGGGGTCTGGGGGCGGTAGCCCCCAGCAAAAATTAGGAGAAATTTAAAATTTTTGACTCCAAATCGCATTTTTTAAGCAAATTTTGGCTCAAAAATTTTTGCGTACTGTGGCGCAACGGCCCAAAATTTTTTGCGTATTGCAGAAAAAAATTGCGCAATTTCGCAGTTTGTGGCGCAAAAAAAAAACCCAGACTACAATCCAGGGTTTTTTGGTTTCACGATTTGCGCCAGTGCTGCGTCAGGAAAAATTTTATTGCGTCAGGAACTGGGGTCACTGCGTCAAAAACTAAATTTATTTTTAAACAATTTAATAAATATTTTAAACATTATTTCAATGTTTAACCAATACTTAAATTGTGAATACACAGCATTAAACACATTTTTCACCTGTTTTTGAAATTTTGCATGATTAATACAGACTTTACTGTGTGAAGCATTAAGATCTAGACAAAGAACAAACACGGGGGGGGTCTGGGGGCTGAGCCCCAAGAAGTTCAAGAATTTTTGCAATTAAGACTCTCCCAGGAATTAATTTAGAACATTGTTGCGACCAGTTGATGTGGTATTACGTATGGCCGGTTATTGCAATATCGAATGTACATTAAAATATTTTTAAGTGCTACATCTGCAAGACTTGCAAGCTGTTGCCGCTGCTACATGCGCCCTTAGATTCAAGGAATAAAATATTAATTCGTCAGTCATCGTAGAAATCAACAACAAGTAAAAAGGCAGACATGCGGGGGTCTGGGCGCGCAGCCCTCAGTAGAAATTACGTTTGAAACACACTTTTTCCAGCAACTTTGCACACTTTTGCCACTAGTTGAATTTCAAATCCAGCTGCACCAGGCTTGCGTCGTCAGGGGTAATTTCATTAGCGTCACACGAAAAAAATTTGCGTCATGACGCAGCCCTTGACGCAAAAAACCATGCTACACTCAGCCTACTGGCCAAAAACGAGCAAAATCACAGACCCAGTTCTGTGCTATGGCCATTGGCCAAATTTGAAAACACCAAATAAGCCGCAATTTTTTACCATCTCTGATTTTTTCAGGTTTCGCAGATTTGGTACTTCCCACGGGTCCGCAAAAAAGACTTTTTGCAAAACTGTTTCACGTTATAGCAGAAAAATGGAGAAGTACACTGAGCTATTTGCACACACAAGCTAGTACCATAGACGTTTTGGATAAATTGCACATGTGGTGCATAATACCATACGGACAACAAAATATGAATCAAATTGAGTTTCCAGAGTTGTCCATTCCTTCCGTCAAACAACCCAGAAATCGGCTCATATATGTTACGGAATACAATTACCCATATGCGCATGGGAGAATTTCTTTCCCACGTGTGGACATTGTACAAATACTTCATTCCATCACGAAATATAAAAGTGTCAGGGCTTTTTGGTTACGGACATGGTCGCAGCCCCCATCATATACATGGGTAATACCGAGTATTTTTATGTCTTTTGTTTTGTTTATTTTTGTTTAGATTTTTCAGGTCTTTTGCTTATATCCCGAATATTTTTCAATTCTATTCCACTTAATCCAAGAATCTACGTGGCGCTTTCATTATCGAGATTATGGTCATAAAATTTGGACAGGTCGTCTAAGGTCGACAGGTCGACAGCATAAATAACTTTACGAAGGAGTGCATGTCTTCCATAAGTGTTTCCAGTGAAAGTTATAGGAGGTTGAATATAGGGCAAATTTACGTTGACAATTCCCATCCCGTATCGTAAAGTACAAACTAATCGCTGAAAAATGATTTCCACAGGGTTGTCGTTCAGTTTTTCATCAAAATGTTTTGTCTGCGATTTCTCGCGGGGGTTTTAACATACCTGTAAAAACGTGATTGTGGATCAATAGTATCAGAATCTTTTGATAGGCGCAAAATGATAGATGTAAAACATGTAACCAAAGCTTATTGGTTTCAGTTTTATTGACGCAAAGCATTTTGCTTTCTTAGGCCTATTTCATCTGCCAAATATATGTGAGAAATGCATATGAGATTAATTTCCTTTACAAATCCACCTTTATATATATATATTAAAGATAGTATACTATATATTTGTTTTACGCTTAATGCAACGTTTTTACTGTTTATTATTATTTATCCAAGGCTGCACCCGGGGGGTTAAGGGGTCTACACCCCCCCCCCTTTGGGGTCACAAAATGCAAAATATTTGCTCTTTGTATCGCAAAAATAAATTTTTAAAACTCTTCAGTGCTTTTTGCACGAAGCAAACATTCAATGTACTATTTTTGGAAAAAAAACTGCAAAAATTCTTCAACTTCTGGGGGGGTCCGCCCCCAGAACCCCTCGCATTTTACTTTGGACACCCCTTTTCAAAATCCTGGGTGCGATCCTGCATTTATCCTATTCGTTTATTATGTAAAAATAGACGTTAAGTATAATTCACCTCTGACGTTTACTTCATTTAGTTTTTAGCCTCTAAATAAGAAAAGATGCGGCTATTTTATAAACTTACGAGATTCTGAAAGACGTCTAGGTACCTCTAGCTCCTTGTCCTCGTAAACCCCTTCCTCATTTCTGTCCTGTTAAAACGCTCTACATTGCTAAACTTTTTCTTGTCAGGATTATTGATGGTGTATTAACTAACGCCCTTACATTTTAACACTTCTTCGAAGTTTTTATTATGAAACTGTACCCCGCAGTCACTTGAGGTTTTCTTCGCTGAACCAGAATGCTTTAAAAAGTCGCAGTGATATCCGCCTTTGTCCTGCATTTGTTTTTGCTACCCAACCGAACTGACTGAAGTCATCAATAGAGCTGAGTAAAAAGTGAAGGCTGTCGATTTGTCAGCCAGGTTTGCCATGTCCGCTAGATTGATCTGCCATTGCTCATCAATAATGTGGAAAATCTAGCTAAGGTGGATTATATCTTAGCTTTATTCGTTTGTGGATAGAGTAAGTATACTGCTTTCAAGCCGCCCCTTTACTTGTGTTTGAATAAACACGGAATCCAAACTGTCCCAGACAATGCCGAGGGTTGACATAGCTTAGATATAATTTAATTAGGCCAGAAGTTCTTCCATGTTAGTGTTGACTAGTGTCAGCCCTTTACTGATAAATAGAAGTTTCTCTACATATTTGCGTTTTCCACCTTTGTAGACCTTTTTCCTTTCCTTTACTATGATCCGATACTCCATTATCTTTTTTCTTAATCCCGAGTAAATCACGACTTGTTAACACTACGTATCTTTTATTACATAGAGGTGATTTGCCCCGCAGTAACCCAACCCCAATGCCGCGACCACATACAACAGGTACTACATCTGATAAAACTGCGGCGAAGTGGGGAGCTTCAATTCCTTATTTCCAATGTTTTAGCAACTTCCGTTAGTTCAACGCTTCTAGAAAGATGCCGTCAATGCAGCCTAGAATCATCCTGATTCGACCAAGATAATAGCTTTCAATGATAGCTTCTCTGCCATTTTCTTGCAACTCCAAAGACGCATAAGGCAACGAAGATCGTTTTAAGTCACCTTTAAGTCACTCACATTATGTGCACTGAATTTGCATCGTTAATGATTCTGCCAGATTTATATTGATTCTCCAGGTTTATTGGTTTCTAATGTAAACTCTTGTAGGATTCAAAATCTCCGTTCTGAGCCGAATTGCTTTGATGAATCTTGGCTGAGATCAATAAGAAGATAACCGCGTGGCCTTGATGTAGCGTGATTGAAGGATTTCAAAAAGTAAAGTCGTGTTAGTAAGAAATATTTGTCATGCCGGATTCATTGCCGCCAGCTTTGCTGCCAAATTACTCATTGAAATAAGTATTGACAGTTGAAATAAGTATTTACAGTTTACTTTTTTGGTTATTTTTTATCATAAAATGAGTCTTGGTGTTGCAAATGACGCTACCGGACCAGTGATGTCATCCTCGGGTGAACAGGGTAACTAAATTAGAGGGTGGCTTGGGCACCTGCGTGGGAAATTAGATGGACACGGACAAATCAAATGGTGATCCCACAGGTGTCCGTTTCTGGTCAACTGGTTAAGGGCGCAAATGGTCTCCAAATCACGAAGACACGGATGTGTTGGATTAACACTGAAGCATCTGGAGTTCTTAAATTATGATGCCGAGCGGTTGGCTCTGGGTCCATCTGCCACATCTTTACCGTCCTAGAATTTCCGACGGAATCTTTAACTTGTGACACGACAAATGTGGTTTATTTAATTACATGTATGGAATGTGGTATGCAGTATGTAGGACAAACTAAACGTAAATTCAGGATAAGAATGATGGAACATATTAGAGCTATTTGCGGTTCGGGCCAGTCTGAATGTTTCAATTTAGTATCATATTTTAAAAATAATGAGTGTAAAATGTGCTGTCTTAAAATTATTGAAAAGGTTAATTATGTAGATGATGAGTCTATTAGGTCCGAATCATCACTGGGTGCTACCCGGGCACCCCTGCTGATGGACAGGCAGGACAGAAGCTGGTCTGCCTCCTCTCAGACTGAGGGGAGAAGAACTTACGGCCTGTGCCTACGAGAAATCCATGCGCCTACCTACAGATAACCCGAGAAGAGCCGCAAAAGAAAGGACAAGTTCCCCAGCGACTGAAGTCCCAGAGATCCTGGCGATACAAAGGTCAGCAGATAAGCGACGTTTGCGGCCTAGAGCATAACCACTGGGAAAACTTCCAACTACACTCCATTGCACCATGGGATGCTGCCTCTGCTACGTTCAAACCTCAGCTCGTCAACCCCTCCTCTAGCCGCAACGCTGATGACCTCCGACGGTTGGCAATGGAAACCCTATCCAGTTTGCCCGCTGCCGACATCGTGATTTGGACGGACAGTTCCACAAAGGAGGGCATACGAAACGGAGGATCTGCAGCCATAATTTTCTCGGGAGCAGGCAACATGTTGGAACGAACCCTTCTACCGGCCGGGTCGGTTGGCTCTAGCTATAGGGCTGAACTAATGACTATTGAATCAGGCCTGTCCTGGGTAGTTGGAAACCAGAAAACTGAATGGAAAGAAATCCGTGTCTGCTCTGACTCCCATTCTAGCATCTTCAGGCTGTCCAACCCAATGCAGGCCAGCAATTCCCCAGTGGTAAACCTGATCTGGACTAGATTGGCGGAGATAACTCAGCTGTCTGGCCACGTCCCAGCACATGTCGGAGTGACTGGGAACGAAGAGGCTGGTGAGGCCGCCAAGGAAGCGTCATCTGCCCCAGGTCAGCCCAAGACAGCATTGACTACGTTACCGCAAAGGCGGCCATTCAGCGACATTTTAGGGCCCGTGTGGTCTCGGAAAGGGCTGCCCAAGATGGACTGGGAATATACTCCGTGGGAAGACTACCATACCCCAGCCCGGAGGTAAGGTGTTATTGAAATGTACATTCGTATATGTGTATAATACGTATGTATATACGTACAATGACGGTAATCTTGGATTTCGTGATTCTGATGCCAGTTTTCTGCGTCGCTTAGCGAAGCACTTCGGTGTTGAGCTGGCCGGGTGGTGGATAAACTACTTCTTCGCCTGTGTGTGTAAGGAGTCGTTTGGGTTTGATTTAAAAAAACCCTCTCGAGGCAAATCAGATCAACCCTGGCTCAACTACACTGCAATGGACACTCCAGAATTTTTGGCCAGTACAGACACCGAATCGGCATCTCTGACTCCCCCCAATGCCCCCTATGCGGGCACGAATCGGAAGATCTGCAGCATCTGTTCAAGATTGCCCAGCGCACGCAATCCTCCGGGCCAGGCAGGAACCAACCCTACGTTGGCGGTCCTTACGGAGCCCCCCCCCCTGCAGTGGTGGATTTCCTGCGGGGAATAGGCCCCCTCTGAGGTGGTCTATATTATATTGGTCCGCCAGATGACCCAGGAAATAA
Source organism: Trissonchulus latispiculum (assembly GCA_030248195.1). NCBI lineage: Eukaryota > Metazoa > Nematoda > Enoplea > Enoplida > Ironidae > Trissonchulus > Trissonchulus latispiculum. The sequence continues at coordinate 17,515 of JASAND010003152.1, read as the reverse complement.
CAACAACATGAGTTTATTAATAGACAAAATTTATTAGATAGGGAGGAATACTGGATTAAATTATTTAAAACAAACTACCCGTGTGGACTTAATGATTATTTAAGAAACGAAAATAATAATTTACCTGTATTGTAATTTTAGTAAAGCTCAAAGAACAAGATTTAGAAGTTATAAAAAGCCATACAGCACACAGTTAAGGATAAATGCCGATGAGTTATATAAAGAGCTGCTAGAAAGGACTATTAGAGATAAATAAGAATATCGAAAAAGCATTACTAAAATTAGTTTTGGTCTACGTAGATCGGAAATAAGAAAGTTGCTTTTGCTTATTTCAGATAAAAAAGAAGTGGTGATATGGTAGAGTTGCTTTGTTCCTGATTAAAATGTATAAGAGTAGTATCAACGATGAAAAGTTGAAACAACCTAAGAAACCTAAAATTTTATTTCATTATGTTAGTAAATTATTCGATATTATTGATTTCCGAATTGTTTTTGACAATGCTTCAACCTATTGGCCATTTGAGAATAGGTTATATGCTAGACCTATGACAATATATAAATATGATAATAGTACGTCAAGTTTAATATTCAATTATAAGGAAACTGTTAGTAATTTAAAAGTTATGGATTTCCTAAAACAAAGTAATACTTGTATATGTAAAGAAAAAATAAATTATGTTGATAATTATCATAGGCACATAATTACTGGTGGTGAAGTGCTGTAGATAATGAGGCAATAACTCGATTACTTGAATTGCGATGTAGATTTCGCATGGCTAAAGATAGTGATAAGAACAAAACTATGGAAAGTGTGACAATAGGCTTGAGTAAATATATTAAAAGTTTAGGTATTAGTGAGAGAGTATCGGAGATTGATAAGTGTAATTTATATTTGTGGAGCAGTAGAATATATGAAATGGTTGAAAGTCAGTTAAATAGGCACGGTAATTTTACAATAAATAAACAGTTAAATATAGAAAGTAGTAAAAATGAACTCCGTAAGTTACAAAAGAATTATGTATTTACACCTATTGATAAAGCAAATCAAACCTATGCTATAATCTGCAAACAGCATTACATAAGTGTTATTTTAAATGAATTAGGAATTAGAGTTGATACCAGTAATAATAATATTAATTTTGTAAGTGATGTGTACGAATATATCCAAGTTAATAAAGATATTTTAATCAATAGTTTACGTGAAGATTTGTCCTGTATGGGCTGGAATGTTACAGAAACCTGTAAACAATTCCCATTTATATATATGATTCCTAAATTTCATAAGAATCCAATTAAACATAGATTTATAGTAGCAAGTCACAGTGCAATTACAAAAACCTGTGTCAAAGGGAATCGGTTGTGCTTTAAAATTTGATATTAAACACACTAAGAATGTATACTAATGCTATTTACCAAAATAGTAAAAATAATGCCAATCTATTTTGGATAATTGATAGATCTAGTGTTATACTAGATGCAATACGTTCTATAAATAAAAGGCAGTCTGCTAAATCAGTTTACACGTATGATTTCGGTCAACTGCATACAAGTATTCCGCATAAGGAGATAAAAGAGGCGCTAGGTTCCTTAATAAAAGTAGCATTTGCAAATAATAAAAACAAGCGTATAATTCTATACAAAGGAAGTGATAGATGGGGTTGTAATACTAATACAGGAAATAAATTAACTGCTGCGGATTTGATATCGAATATTAGTTGGTTATTGGATAATTTGTATATATATTGAATGTGGAGACATGATGTTCAAACAAAAATGTGGAATACCTATGGGGACTGATTGTGCTCCGCATTTAGCTAATTTATGTTTATTTTATCGTGAATATATTTTTATGAAAAGAATGTTATATAAACAATTTTAATGCGCTTAGAAAGATATGTATTCAGATATATTGATGATGTGAAGTCACTGAAGCCTCTGCCAGGGAACCACCAGTCTGTGGAGCACGTGAGCTGCTGCTGCTGCACAAAAAGGACACATGGCTTGCCTTTCTGGATTTCAAGGCAGCATTTGATAATATAGATCGTAGCTGCTTGTGGACTCTTCTGGCCTTTCTGGATTTCAAGGCAGCATTTGATAATATAGATCGTAGCTGCTTGTGGACTCTCCCACGCTGGCATCCCCTCCGTCCTGGTGGAAATAATTAAAAACATGTATGAAACATCAGTTTGTCCAGTACGCGTCGATGGCTCGCCTACGGATGACTTTAAAGTCTCGACCGGCGTACGACAGGGAGATATTCTGTCTCCTCTTCTGTTCCTCCTGGCCATTGAGTGGGTGATGTAACAAGCTGTCCTAGTTGGGGACGGCGTAGAGGTGGCTGAAAATATGTGGCTGGCTGATCTAGAATATGCAGATGATGTGGTATTGCTAGCTAGCTCAGAAGAACGACTGCAGCAACAGTGTAACCGCGTCGACGGATACGGCCGACTGGTCGGTCTTCTGTTAAATGCTGGGAAATGTAAGGTTGTCCCTCCGGTCACATCTGCCGTAGGTCCTGGTAACGTAACTCTCAACGAAGAACCAGTGGAAAGAGTCCGTAATTTTCCATACTTGGGCAGCATTGTCTCCAATGGCTGTGCCCAAAATACCTGACCTATGAATTTAGACAGGAGTAATGTAAAATCATTGTAAATATTTTGTTTGTTTTTTGAATTGTAATGGATTAGGTAGGTATTGCAGCCTAGGTAGCAGTCCGACAGTGGGCTGACACCGGGTTCCAAGCCCTGGGGTAAGAACTCAGAGTTGTAAAGAATTGTAAAGGACAACGGACAACCAGAGACACATACAAAAAACCTGAGTAGGTCCTAAGAATTGGGGAAAATCCAAAGTTATTCCTTCCAGGGGTTGAGGTTGCAACCGGCACACTATACTACTACTCACTATACTACAAATTCCGGCGAAACCGGAAACTTTTTGAAAATTCTGACCAAAAATCCTTAAAACTTATTTTCTGGCACCTTACAGTGAGAGAGAAGTCCAAAAAGTGGGGGGAAGGTAAAAACAATCTTATTAACACAGTTCGAATAAAATTTACTAACCGTACGATCAACATCGACACTCCGAAGATCAGATTCTCTGCTGCTTGGCGGACCTTCCAAATCAGGCTTACTTCCAAGTAAGCCAGTCTTGTTTTGTCCATGCACTGAATCTTGGCCACAGCTGGAGCCAGAATCTACCCTGGAAACAGGAAAATATTTAAGCATGCAGATAGATAAAGCTTTACCTCTAGAGATATTACGAAGAGTACATAAGAGTAAGAAACTCCTACATACTATATATGTACTGAACATGCTAGGCATGCTCGGTTCATTAACACGGGATCATCCCCCCCCCCCAAAGTGACGGGGGGTCCCCACTTAGGGATGCCGGTGCTGAACTCCGGATTCTCAGCCGTAGCAGACCCAGGAGTGTCACCACAAATGACTGCATCCATGCAAGGGGGTGAGGCTTCTACACAGATTCCTATTAATTTCCCACTGTAGTGGTATATACCCATTTACCGACCGGTTAAGGATGGATAGCTGGGTTGGCTAGAGACGAGAAAACTTTGTGGCTTCCGGGAATCAAACCACCGACCGTAAGATCGGAACTTCTGACCAGCGACTTAGACCACTCGGTCATATCCAGTCATACAAGAAAACAAAATGTCGCATGGAAAAGCCTACTCGAGATGATTGGAGTGGAGAGTCAGATGATAATTTGAGGAACACAAAAGTGCGTACGTATGGCTAAAAAACAGCAAAAAATACGCCGCCAATTTATAATTCTCACTGAATACCCACGCCTAAGAGTGTTGAACGTGGTATGGCTCTCTTGGGCTGCTTTTAGATAGTCAGGAAACCCAAAATACGGAGAGGAACGAGATGAGAAGTAAGGGTCCTCCCCCCCCCCCACCAAAAAACCCCAAATAAATAAGCATGGCCTCTCCCGAACAAGCGAATACGAAAAATACCCTACGGGATCGGACAACTGTAAAACGGCGACATGGTGATGTTTTATTAACTGAATTACAACATTATTGTCAATACTGAGTTTGGCGAAGAGTTTGTTTTATTTCAACGTATCCATTCAAATTTGTGGCTGTCACAAATTACAGTACGTATTACCCACGTTAGGCAAAAGTTAAAACCTAAAAGTTAGAACTTGTCGACACTAGCCTAGCCGTTGAAGGCTATAACCATTCCCGATGGGAATGATATGCTCCCTCTGGAATCAAGGCCCATGATTCTAGGCGTGACTTTCGACACGATGTATACCTCTGCTCCACATTGCCATTACATTGCGTCTCGGCTCTCGGGTGAAACAGCACAATTCAATACTTAAGGCTCTAGCTGGATCATCCTGGGGTCAGGATAAGGAAACGCTGCTCATCACCTTTAAAGCTATTGGAAGGTCAGTGATCAACTACGCGGCTCCTATTTGGTCTATTCAAACCTCTCCGTCTAGTCTCAACAAGATCCAGGTAGCCCAAAACGCCGCCTTGCGTACTGCTACCGGCTGCCAAAGGATGTCTTCAGTAGAGCACACCACAACAGGAATGCTGCATTCTCCCCGTTGAAGATCACCACCGCCTCCTATCCACCCAGTTTGCTGCGGCACGCAGAGAACTAAGCCATCTCTGCCACGTTCTCACCCAGGAACCATTCGCCCATCGGAACATGAAGCGCCACTCATTCCACAGCCACTCGCAGCACCTCGCAGCTGTCGACGGTGCTCTGACTCTGACACCAAAGATGTGCAGAATTAGCGCCACAGCAACACCGTCAGGTAGTCCATCGCCAACCTGGGCAACAATAGTCCATGGACGACCTCCCCCACAAATTGACAAATCAGAAATGAGGTACCCGAACTACCTTAACTCAACTGAGATCTCGCCATTGCAGACTGCTAAACTCTTATCGGAATCGACTTGACCTTGTATGTAAAAGGCAGTCTCCTTGTCCTTGGTCATGTGTTTTTCAAAAATTGTAGTTTAGGTATCAATGATCTCATTCGTCGGCATAGCGGCATGTGTGCCCAAACTGTGGCAGAACCCCCCCCCCCATGACACTAACCATCTCTTCAATTGCCCAGCCTATCCTAGTGACCTCACTGCTGAAGATCTTTGGACTAATCCCACTGAGATCGCTCGAGCGATGGGCCTGGTTTTTTGTCGAACTGAATGCGGCTACCGGAGAGGGCAACAACAACAACAACAAAAGGATGTAACCACGAACCAGCATGTAACCACGAAAGGATAAAATGCAGGGAAAACATAGACAGACTTACTCCTTTAGTGAATGCAAATCAACCTCCTCTTCCTCATCATAGCCATGATACTGCACTAAAGCAGTGTTTTTGACTTTGTAAATGCGGACTATTGTAGCTTCGTAATATTCTCCATCTTCAGAATATGGTGCCATGCAAACATCATTATGAAACCACTGAAACACAGAAATACGTACTTTCTTTCCTACATAACCTAAGTGTCGCTAAAAGTATATACATATTACCAAGAGTACATAATAACTAAGAGTGTGACAAGCGTCACACTCTTAGTTATCAAGCAGAAAACATCATCTGCACAATAACGGACTACCCCACCCCACAACTGAGTACCTGGTGACCCCCCTCCCACAACTGAGTACCAGGTACACAATGGTGTACCAGCACTCGCTTGTATGTTTACATGTTGAAGCTCAAAAGTGGCCAGCTGCTGATAGAATGTTTTTGGCTTCAACATGTAAACATACAAGCGAGTGCTGGTACACAATTGTGTACCTGGTACTCAGTTGTGGGGGGGTCACCAGGTACTCAGTTGTGGGGGGGGTAGGCCGTTATTGTGCAGATGTTTTCTGCTTGATAACTAAGAGTGTGACGCTTGTCACACTCTTAGTTATTATGTACTGTTGATATTACGTAAGAGCATGACAGCTGTCATACTCAATATTGTCAGCGTGGCACATCCTCTGCATGTTAAAGGATGATCCCCCCGGAAATTTCGGATGGGGGCAAGCCAAAAATGCTCTGAAACTTCTACCGCAACTAAACACTTTTTGAAATATTTTCGTTGAAAAGTAGCGCCACAGCGAAAATTGTTCGAAATAATTATTCGCCCTGCTGCTACTCATTAAAAATTTTTCTTGTCTCCGATTTCTGGGGGGGGGGGGGGCATAAAGCTTAAAGCTTTATGCTTTTAAAGCTTTTAGCTTTCAAGCTTAAATTTAAGCTAGAAATAGTGAATTTTTAGCTCAGCAGCAAAAAATAGCTATTTTTAGACGTTTTTCTAAAAATTTTTCTCCCCCCCCCAGAAATCCGAGCCCCCCCCCCCCGAACCTGGGGGGGGGAACCCCCCCAGAAATTTTTGCCTAGGTAAAAGCCACATAGGGGTCGCTGCCGCGACCCCTACTTGTAAATATAAGCTCGTTTGGACGAACGATTCGTGCGTAAGGTCATTTTTGTGATTTTGCCATGTCGCCTGAATGGCAATGTTTTGATATCTGTCTTTGTTCCGTTGTACTGAAAGATACAGAAATGCTATAATACCACGACCGCCCCTGAATGTGTTCATAGAGCCCTCCTATGTGTATGTAAAAGGCAGTCTCCTTGTCCTTGGTCATGTGGTTTTAAAAAATTGTAGTTTAGGTATCAATGGTCTCATCCGTCGAGGGTAGCGCGAAGTAAGTTTATTCGAGCTAGAAAGCTTATTGTTGCTAGGCCACACGCAATTATTGGATATATGTATCATTTTTAGGATCATAATAAAGCCGAACTATATTTAGGCCAAAATGCGCCGAATCCCAGACCCAGTTCTGAAATATGGTCCGTCAAAGTTTGAAAAAGCTAATTTTGAACCAAAACAGCGATAGGTCAACTTTGACCCGTCAGAGCCGTCTAATGCGAAAGGATATTGAGCTAATATTTTGCACAAGTGAAGTAGGTACCATAGACAATGTTTTAGATAAATTCCAGCCAAATCGGAGAAATTCTATTTTTTCGATTTTTAAAGCTCCAAAATGCCGTCGAAAAATCCAAAAAATTCTGATTTGGCTGAAATTTATCTAAAACATTGTCTATGGGACCTAACTGTTTATTTTGGTTCAAAATCGGCGATTTTTCAAACTTTGAAGGTCCATATCTCAGAACTGGGACTGGAATTTGGCTCATTTTTTGTCAGCACGTTTATTATGGTCATAAAAATGAGACTGGGTTTACTTTACTGGGGGGGGGGCGGGGGGCCGCCTCACCGCTTCCGGGTTCCCCCCCCCTCCTCGGCCTCTCCCCCCCCTACTCCGCCCCACCCCCACTTTTTTGGGCTTCCCCCCCCACTCAGAAAATGCCAAATTTTTAGGATTTTTGGTCAAAATTTTCAAAATTTTTCCGGCTTCGCCGGAAATTTTTCGTCAAAAATCGTCTTTTTTGGTGCTAAAACTCAAGTTTTGAGCACTTTTAAGCATAGTTATAGCAGTACATGTAGTAAACAGGCTTTTTATACGGTATTTTTTGGCATTTTTAACCCATTTTATTTCCCCCCCTCCACTTTTCGACCTCCTCCCCCCACTTAAAGTAAACCCAGTGAGATGGTCCCAAAAATTGCGTGTGGTCTAGCAATAATACGCTCTCTATCTCGAATAAACTTACTTCGCGCTACCCTCGACGGCTGGGGTCATTGACCAAAAACTCCAATTTCTGAAAACTACATGACAGCTAAGGAGACTATACCTTCTACACACATAGGAGGGCCCTATGAACCTGTTGAGGAGCAATCGTGGTATTATAGCACGGCTATATCCTGCACCATAATGGAACAAAGTTGAAAAAACGGATCCTATCCTGCGTCGACAACGACAGCAAACGTTAACGTTGTATATACATTCCATTACGTGTCTCCAAGATCTAACTTTAATAACTTTAAACTTTTAACTAACTTTAATAGCCAGATCAGGGAAGCTTTCATTGGACGTAGCAGGTTTGCAATTTTCTTTCAGATGGGCATTCTGTTTACGACTTCGAGTGGCGTTTCCACTGACACCAGCTCTGGATTTCTTTACCACAGATTTAGACTTGTTCTGAAACAAAATAAAATCAGATTATGGAATATAAATAACAATATAGTAAGTACCACACAAATAGGAAAAACTACCTAATGTAAGCGTAAATATCAAAAGAAAAAAGCTAAATATCTAAATTTGAACGCATTTTTAGTAGGGGAGGCGGCACATCCCCAACACAGCAGTGCACATCCATAGCACAGTAGTATGACAAAAGCTAATAAGCTCGCCAAGAGCTTTCATTTGGTATCTATATACCATATTTGATAGCTTTTGCAAATTTTGAATTTGACCAAAAATCGATAAGTCACTTCCACATCCCACCAACTCTAGTCTACAGCCAATTTTGGCATACAGTTCTATGATAAAGATGCTAAGTTTACCTAGGGCATTCATTTGACACCAAATTTTACAATTTTTAATTTAGACCATTTTGGGCCTGGCAAGGGTTCGGACTTCCAGCCAGGATTCCATATAGCCCGCTGAGTCCACTTTGGATAGGGCCCTCCAATGACAAAAGCAATCCGTCTTACATACTAGGGCTGCATCAGGGTCTGGGGCCAGGTCCCGGCACCAGTAGTCAGGCCCCGGTCCCGACTGGGGCGAAAAATTAGCAAAATTTTGTAAATTTTAGACATTTTTAACCAAAATTTTGAAATTTCGGAAGTGAAAAAGTGTTATAAATCGTTTGTTTTCGTATCGATTTGAATGAAAACAACGATAGGTACGTTTGTATATCAGCAAGTATTGCAAAATTTGAATTGTCTAGAAAATTTCTTAAATTGCCGATTTGAACCCCCCAATTTCCAGGCCCCGGCCCCGGCCAGGGCCACGATAAGGTCCCGGCCCCGATATATCTCTATTATACAAGAATAAAAATGGTCCACATAATTGTGCTTTTAACCTAGTCCTCCTGGCATCTACAACCTGCCCCTCCCATATTAACGTTTTAAAACCTAGTCCCCTGTCCGCTTAAAACCTAATGTCACCCATATTGCCTTTTTCATGCTCCAACGGAGCATTTTTATTCTTGTATATATACAAGAATAAAAATGCTCCGACGGAGCATGAAAAATGCAATATGGGTGACACTGGGTTTTAATCGGACAGAGGACTAGGTTTTAAAGCGTTAATATGGGAGGGGCAGGTTGTAAATGCCAGGAAGACTAGGTTAATAGCGCACTAATATGGACCAGCTTCGCTGAACAACCCATATTCGCGGAAACTAACCGAACTGATGCTGGTGGCAGTTATTCAGTAACAGTTTACCAATTTGTGAGCATAGCTCTGCGTTTGCAACTAAGTAGTTGTGTTCGTAATACTTAATAATTACATAATTAATACAACTTACAACTTAATTACTACAACTTAATTTAATTCATTCATATAATACAATACTTCATCCAAATAGTAAAAACTGCTGTCACAAATTCCGCTCTGGCAGCTCACTATAAAACGCTTGAAGTATATAAAGCCTGATATTTCAAAATCAGCAAGCTCGTCTGGAAAGCTGATTAATTTAGAACTTAAGACAATAAAGGTCAAATGCGGAGTGGAGCATGCGTACCCGCGAAAATGGGTTGTTCAGCGAAACTGGTCCATATTAGTGCGCTTTTAACCTAGTCCTCCAGGCATTTACAACCTGCCCCTCCCATATTAACGTTTTAAAACCTAGTCCACTGTCCGCTCAAAACCCAGTGTCACCTATATTGTATTTTTCATGCTCCATCGGAGCATTTTTATTCCTGTCCTATTTCATTTTTAAGGTTCTCAGTAAAATTTAAGCAAAATTGTTAAAGCTTTATGAAAGAACCTTTAAAAATTAATTAGTCAACCAAACCATAAAGCAAGGAAGCTTGAAAAGTACCAATTCCTCCATTTTTCTTGATTTTGGCAGAAAAACCCTCATCCACAACAAATAAGAATATTTTATAAAGTTGCAGAAAGTTATCTGTAGTTTGTTATAAGCCATGCTGTACTTCAGCAGCACTATACTGCAGCGCAACCAGATGCAAATTACATATACTGTCAACGAAGGAAAGCTATAAGGCACGATTTATAATGCTCATCTGCAGTTGTATATGCAAAATTTCAGATGATTGCAACTTATCTAAGTAGCATAAGCACTTGTCTGCATAATTTCAGACGATTGCTGTTTATCTGTTGCTAGTATTAGGCCGTACTTGAGCAGCACTCTACTGCAGCGCAACCAGAACAGCGTGCTATGGTTGCTGCATACCAGTACAGCACGATAGCAGCACCGCACAGCGCTGCGACTATGCTCACCGTGTTCACCGACCCCAATAACCCTTAAATGCGTCCCACTGGATGGCCCAAAACAGCATATTTAGGCTTGTTTTTTACTAATTACTATAGAGTTGTGACTTTGGAATTTTCTGGAAGTGGCATTTGGCCGGACGAAATTTGGGCCGGCCGCCTAAAATAAGAACGAAAATCGCCCTTGCCATTCTATGGTACCAAATCCAAAGATTCTTATGCAACAATCCGCGTCTCTCTATCTTGTACCCTGAGCCCTGTAGCCGTGACACAAAATTGGCCTTTTTTGCCATCTTGGCAGTCAGGCCACCTTTGGCCGGCCGGCCAGGTGGCATGCCGGGCAGGGCAGCGAAAAACTATCAAAAAGGTATGTACATTAACACATCTACTACTCTCAGAAAAACCAAACTTCACCGGCTAAAAATGCCCAGATCGTTCAATTTGTGAGTTAGACTAAAAGTGTTTGTCCAAGGGAGACTTACACGGAAAAAATTAAAAAGTAACAGACGAAACTAAATTGTCCGGAATCGAAATTTTTAAGGTTGAAAAGTTTGACCAAAACTTTTTTGCTACTTGTTGTACTCGTCGTGCCGATTTTAACGATACCAAATTTGTCTAGTTTCGTTGAGTATTTAGCTGGCACGGTGCTCGAACGGGTCTCTAAGGGCCGCGCTGAGCCTTTTGCACCCATATTATAGGGGGAGCGCTATCGCATTCCCTATAATACCATGAGCTTTCAACAAGTTTGACTACTTTGAATTTTTATTTGCGGCTATTCTGGGCCGGGACCCCGATTTGAACCTCCCATAGCACCAAAACCACAGCCAAGCAGCTCTTATGCATAGTGACCCATTCATGGGTGCTCCAGACCACACTTACACACTTTGGACGACTGGCCAATGGCCATTGCACAATAGGTGACCGAACGACTTCAAACTCTCAGATATAGATGTTCACCCTGCCTAGGGCCATGCCAGATGCCCATTAAAATTGTGCGGCTTCGCATGCCGCATTTTAATTCCAGACTAATAAAGTTTCAGACTTTATAGCAGAAATTTCGGTCTTTATCGCGGGCGGGAATGGTGGGAATTATATCATTTACCCAAAATTGGGACACTCTGAATAAAAACCTAAAAGTAGAGGGCTCTGAAGCACTGGCGGATCCAGGATTTGGTGACGGGATGCGGTAAATTTCTTCAGCGGTTGGTATGGGGAAGGAGCCCCCCCACCGGAAGTTGAAGATTTTTTTGTATTTGCAATAAAATCGGTCTTCGGATCTTTAATTCTTTTCAGAACTGAGAAAATTGTTTAAAATTCTTGACATTTTTAGGCAAAAATGGTATATAATTTTCTTAGAAAAATCGGATGCATTTCAAGCTTTTTCTTCATAAATGCAATATATGTATATATATATATATATGCCGTTAAAAGTATATGTAAAATAGAAAGTATACAAAATAAAATACATATGCCCTCTTCTGCCCTCTGGCTTCTCACACACAAAGTTTGAGCCCGATTTGACCACTCCTCCCCTGGCTCAGGGCCAAACAATGACCAGATTGCACACATTTTTCATTAGAAATTTTTCCCATTCTAGGTGTGCGAAAATGTTCCATTTCGAAAGTAAGTAAAAATGGAAACAAACTCTGTACAAAGTAGAACACATCAACAAACCTGTGAATCACACTTTTGTGATGGAACAGCAGCGGAAGCTGCTGAAACTAAATGAGATTTTGATCTGACGCCATTTTCAACAGACGAAAGCACGGGCTTTGACTTTCTGTAGACAGGATCAGGTCTCTACAACAGTACAAAGCTTTATAATACAGTATTAATAACCTACTTTCCAGCACACATATATGTCTATTAGTGATGGGCACCGGATATTTTTTAATATCCGGAAATCGCCTATTTCGCTTTAACGGATATGACAGGATTTCTGAGAGATTCGACCTCTCGTAGGCTTGCCTTGATTGAGCCCCAAAATTGATGTTTTCAGATTTCGCTTGTTCTCACATATATAATACTAGGAGACATTCTAAGAACTTCTGCATTTGCCGTTTTCTTCTACACCGTCTACAACTCTCATAGCAGCTTGTCAAAGTTGATGCATTTTGCTGAATTTCGACTTTTCGGGGTCTGCAACTTCAAAATTATTAAGCATGCAGTATGGGCTTCTGAATTGGCTCATACCGAAACCTGGGCGAAGGACTAAGTAAATTCATTGAATCAGCCCCATCTCAGCTTTCTGTTTCCTGTGGCACAAGTTTTTACACCAAATATGGCTTTCTTGAGGGTAACCAACTATCACTTTTTCGAAGTTTTTTCTGCAAATCCCTAGAATAAAGGTTCGAGCCACAAATTTTCTATATAGTAAATTGTAAACCATATAGGTACAATCATCCCAGGAGATCAGCGATTTTTCATTTGGGAGAGTCGCACAGTACACCCGAAGTTCGAAATATCGCCGTTTTTGAGCTTCCAAAACAACGATTGTGCACAACTTTGGACCCGCCATAGCCGACTACACGAAAGTATCGGCGTAATATTTTAGACATATAACATAGGTACTTCTTTCGCAATGTTTCGGCAAGTTTCGAATTGGAGAAATTTTATTTTTTTTCGATTTTTCGGCCCATTTGGGGATGTGAAAAATCGAAAAAAAAAAAAATTTCTCCAATTTGGCTGAAACTTGCCCGAAACATTGTCAAGTGTACCTAGGTTATATGTCTAAAATATTACGCCGATATCTGTTTTCATTGGTCGGCTATGGCGGGTCAAAGTTGCAATAATCGCTGATTTGGGCTCAAAAACGGCGATTTTTCGAACTTCGGGTGCCTGTGCGGCCTCATTTTCCCAAATGAAAATCGCTGATCTCCTGGGATCTGATTGGTATGCAGAAGTTCTTAGAGTGTCTCCTAGTGTTATATATGTGAGAACAAGCGAAATCTGAAAACATCAATATTGGGGCTCAATCAGGTCAGGTCGAATCTCTCAGAAATCCTGTCATATATATTCCGATATCCGGTTATCCGACTATTCAAAGCTTAACTTCAAGAAGTTTTTGATTCCACAATTAATATATCTATGAATAATTATTGAATACGTACTAATAGTACGTATTCAATAAGCATAAGCATCGTCGTTACAGATGTATTAACTGTTGTATATATGTGGACGCGGCATTGGGGCAGGGCGGCCGCGGGGCTAAATCACGTCTTTGCATTAAATTTAGGTAATACTAATACTTGCGTGATTTGCTCGGGTTTAATTTAAAAAAATTAATAATATGAATCTGTGAATTATCATTCGGATATTATCTGGGTATAAAATTGTCTGGATATCCAGATATCCAGTGCCCATCACTAAATTGTATATATATATATATATATATATATATATATATATATATATATATATATACCCTTAAATTGAAACAAATCATGGATCAACCTCTCAAGCTCTGCCGTGGCCGAGAAGTTTTTCCCGGTTCTAGAAACAGACAGGAGTGTTGCCGATTTCGAAAAATTAGCAAAGCGTCATTTCCAGAATAAGACAAAATTTTAGACATCGCACACGAAAATACAGAAAACGAAAAGTGATCGCATACCCAGCAAGGCTTAGACAGCATCGCAGAAGTATTGCAAAGCTAAAGCTATAAATGGCAATAAGGCATTACGAAAAAAAAATATATATAGCATAAACCACCACAAACTAAAACAAGAAGAAAAATTAATTATAAGCAAACATATATGAGTCGATTTCTGGAATGCTCGCATATAGAACGGACAACCTGAAAAAATAGCTTTTCTTCTTACTATGCCAGTTGATTAGGATTAGTAGGCATAGTAAAACCTGCAAATATCAGCTTGTTTTGATGAGCGGTTAATGAGTAAGGTCCATTTTTGTGATTTTTCCATGGCAGCTTCTGGCTTTTTCCTACAGGGGGGTGGTGGGCCCCCCCCCCCCCAGAATTTCGTTCCCCCCAGACTTGGGTCGCCCCCGCCCCTAATCGCCGCCCCCCCGGATTGGGGCCTCCCCCCCCCAGAATCGCCGCCCCCCAGGATTCGGGCCCTCAGCCACAGAACTCTAAAGTGCACGGAAAAATTCGCAGGGTCTTGAGGGTACATTTTTAAATTTTTTCCGGCTTCGCCGGATTTTTAGGCATTTTTAAGCATTTTTTAGCTATTCTAAGCTTAAATTTAGGGTAAGACTAGTTATTTTATTAGCTCAGTAGCAATAAAATCCCTATTTTAAGCATGTTTCGAAAACATTTTCTCCCCCCCCCCCCAGAAATCCGTGCCCTCCCAGACCTGGGGGGGGACCGCCCCCCAGACTTCCCCCCCCCCCGGAAATTTTTGCCTAGGAAAAAGCCAGTAAATGGCCAATTTTACTTCTTGGCTTTGTTCCACTGTATTGAAAGACATAGACGCGGTACGGTGCTACTTTTGGAGAGCTCTACTATGGCTATGCAAAAGGCGTTCTTCTTCAGCTGTCATGTAGTTTCCGAAAACTGCAGTTTTAAGGTCACGGCAGGGTTGGAAGTCTCGGTCTCGGTCTCGCCCAAAAGCCGAGACTTGATCACTCACAACCAATCACAATCACAACACAATCAAAATCACAAAAATGGACCTTACTCATTAATCGCTCATCAAAACAAGCTGATATTTGTAGGTTTTACTATGCCTACTAATCCTAATCAACTGGTATAGTAAGAAAAAATTGATTTTTCAAGACTGTCCACTAACGACTCCAGCTCTGAACCACTCAGAAATCCACTCATATATACACAAAAATGCTCCGCAGAAAATGGCGTAGTATGCTTGAGTGCTGGTGCTGGAGATATGTTAATTGAACCTTGAGTAACTAATTTTCTACTTCGTGCACCAGGGTTAGGCTGGGAGTCTTAGACTACGTCTCGCTCAAACACGTGGCCAATCTAGGTTTCGCTCACCCAAAAGTTCCGGTCCCGGACCGAGCTGAGACCAAAATATTTTGGGGAAACTAAAATTTCAAAAGCAAAAACAGCAAAAAATTCAAATAAATGTTTTAAATATTAAATAATGAGATGGGGAAACTAATCTACGTATATATATATATATATATATATATATATATATATATATATAGACACATGTGTTGAAGTCCCAAAATCACTGAAGTCCCAAATCTACTGAGCCGAATCCTCAGAACCTATATGAAATTAGCTTAAGCCAAAGTTGTAGGAGTCTCCGTTTCGGTCACGTCCAAAAGCCGAGATTTAGCAGATCTTGGTCTCGCTGAAAATCTAGTCTCGGCCCACCCGGGTGCCAAGGCCAGGATTCTTTATGGAGGCTTACAGGCGCAACGTGCAGTAAAGTCTATGTTAGAAATGAATTCAAGCTCAGGGCATAAAAATCCTATATACATACATATACGTATATTGGGTATTTTCACAGGGGGGGGGGCAGTCCCACACCGAAATTTACTCCCCCCCCCGAAAATACCTACCCCCCCCGAAATCGCCCCCGAAATTGACAGTATAATTTGCATCTGCTTGCCCAGTAGTAGAGTGCTGCTAATTAGCTACAGATATATATGTTGCAATCGTCCGATATTTTTCAGATGAGTGCGGTAGAGCATTAGAAATCACCTCATTCTCCCCCCGCCAGAGGGGTCCCGCTCCCCTTTGGGACACGTAATCCTTTGGGAAAATTCGGAAAAATCCGGTTTTCCGGGGACTCTCTTTTTGGCAAGCCCCACGAATATACGTTTTGGGGGTTGCCCAAAATTGTCGAAAAATTAAGATTTTGAGGTCAATATTTTAAAACTTTTCTCAGATTTATCGCTCGATTTCTGGATTCACCATAACTGAATATTTAGAAAACGCGCTTAGCTGATTTTTTTGAAAGTTTTACCTTAAAATCAATAGAGCCAGACCACTCCTGTGGAACATTAAAAAAGCTAACAAGAACAATAAAATGCTCTTCGTCGCATGTAAAATACACACTGAGTACTCTCAGTGCAGGTTGTACAACTGGAGAAAGCTGGCTCCAAGTGTGGGGGGGGGGTACCTTCGGCGTAAACACCCCTTAACCACACACAAAATCTGTCCCCCCCCCCGAAATCGCACACCCCCCCAAAAAAAGTGGGTGCCCCTTTTGGTAGCTGAAATTTTTCCCTGAAAAATCGCTCAGAGGGCCAAATTTTCAAAGATTTTTATCAATTTTTGCCCTTTTCAACACCTAAAATCTGCATATTTTTGCTATAAAATCCTAACTTTTATAGTATATGTTCCAGAAAAATAGCGCTATTTTTAAAGAAGTATTTTTCTCGAAAAATTTTAGCCCCCCCAAAAATTCTAACGACACCTGGGCCCCTCTGAAAGTTTACAACCCCCCAAAAGAAAAATCCCTAGAAGACAAGCCCATGCAACTATGGAAACAACCTCCAAAATGCATGAGTGGCGTTGAGGTTGTAAATTAAGGAAACAAGTTGCACTGCTGAAACATATGAGCTCGTCCACAACGAGGTTCATATCATAAAATACGTTACGGGAATATAATTTTGTCATATTTGACCTATATAAATAGTACCGTAAAGTTTTTCATTGCAAATTGTCCTTCACACACCACGCCGAGATATCAGTGCACACACATTATACGGTATGCTACCTGCGCCCGAGACCCAGAGCCGTGGGAAAGCATTGGGCGGAGAGTAGGATACCAGTGTTCCGGGAATACAGTAGGCACTAGAAGCTCCGGAAGAGAAAGCTACGAAGCTAAAATATCAGCTTGCATGCATGAAAGTTGCCCCAGGTATCAATGTTTTGTTCTGTCACTTTTTCAATGTTAAAAGTACAATGTTGTTGTGTCTAATTATCTGTTTTTTCTTTAATATGATGACCTGATGACTTTTAAGAAGGCTACTGTGACGCCAATATCTCTGCTGTAGGACAGGTTCATATGTTAAGCCGTTGCAAATTTAGTTTTTCTTAATTTACAACCTCAACGCTAATTATATTTTACAGGCTAGTTTCCGTGTTTGTACAACCCGCTCCAGAGTACTCATATGTATTTTACATGCTATTGAAGAGCATTTTTGTCTTTGTTTACTTTTACATATGTATGCGCAAAAAAGTACAACATAATATATTTCCGAATATGCGTGTTATACCATTTAGCAATACGTAACTGAACGAAGTACAA
>JASAND010003151.1:0-13402 GCA_030248195.1 Trissonchulus latispiculum | reverse complement strand
TTGTACTTCGTTCAGTTACGTATTGTTATTGCTACAAGGTTCTACAGCCACTTTGAGCATGCAGTTCTATGACAAAAGTTGCTCAGCTCCCTCTAGGGCTTTCACCATTTGGTACCAAGTTTGTCCACTTTTGAGATAATTTCATTTTTGACCGAAAATCGCCTAAGTCCCCACCCCACCCCACCACAGCACTCTACAGCCACTTTGAGCATGCAGTTCTATGTCAGAAGTTGCTCAGCTCGCTTAGAGGCTTTCATTTGGTACCAAATTTGTCCACTTTTAAGAAAATTTTCATTTTTGACCGAAAATCGCCTAAGTCCCCACCCCACCCCACCACAGCACTCTACAGCCACTTTGAGCATGCAGTTCTATGACAAAAGTTGCTCAGCTCGCTTAGGGCTTTCATTTGGTACCAAATTTGACCACTTTTGAAAACTTTCATTTTTGACCGAAAATCACCTAAGTCCCCACCCCACCCCACCACAGCACTCTACAGCCACTTTGAGCATGCGGTTCTATGACAAAAGTTGCTCAGCTCGCTTAGGGCTTTCATTTGGTACCAAATTTGACCACTTTTGAAAACTTTCATTTTTGACCGAAAATCGCCTAAGTCCCCACCCCACCCCACCACAGCACTCTACAGCCACTTTGAGCATGCAGTTCTATGACAAAAGTTGCTCAGCTCGCTTAGGGCTTTCATTTGGTACCAAATTTGACCACTTTTGAAAACTTTCATTTTTGACCGAAAATCACCTAAGTCCCCACCCCACCCCACCACAGCACTCTACAGCCACTTTGAGCATGCAGTTCTATGACAAAAGTTGCTCAGCTCGCTTAGGGCTTTCATTTGGTACCAAATTTGAACACTTTTGAAAAATTTCATTTTTGACCGAAAATCGCCTAAGTCCCCACCCCACCCCACCACAGCACTCTACAGCCACTTTGAGCATGCAGTTCTATGACAAAAGTTGCTCAGCTCGCTTAGGGCTTTCATTTGATACCAAATTTGACCACTTTTGAAAAATTTCATTTTTGACCGAAAATCGCCGAAGTCCCCACCTCACCCCATCACAGCACTCTACAGGGGGGGGCCACTTTGAGCATGCAGTTCTATGACAAAAGTTGCTCAGCTCGCTTAGGGCTTTCATTTGGTACCAAATTTGACCACTTTTGAAAACTTTCATTTTTGACCGAAAATCGCCTAAGTCCCCACCCCACCCCACCACAGCACTCTACAGCCACTTTGAGCATGCAGTTCTATGACAAAAGTTGCTCAGCTCGCTTAGGGCTTTCACTTGGTACCAAATTTGACCACTTTTGAAAAATTTTATTTTCGACCACTTGACCCCCACCCGACTGACCCTTCAAACGGCAAAGTGGAACCAGCCCAGCAAAATAGGTACGTCGGACGGCAAAACGGATACCGGGAATGAGCTGGGCACACCAGAAAACCCCTATAGACAAAGTTTTGAGAGGCCAGGTAGAGCCTACTATGGACCTCCAGGAAGCGGTTTCCGACATGACCCTCCAGACGGCAAAGTGGAACCAGCACAGCAAGATGGATGAGTCCTACGGCAAAAAGGACACCGGGAATGAGCTGGGCGCACCAGAAAACCCCTATAGACAAAGTTTTGAGAGGCCAGGTAAAGCCTACCATGGACCTCCAGGAAGCGGTTTCCGACTTGACCCTCCCGACGGCAAAGTGGAACCAGCCCAGCAAGATGGGTGGGTCTGACGGTAAAACTGACTGCGGGAATCGATTCTCCGTGCCAGAAAACCATTGTATGGAAGATTTGAGCGTTCAAAGTTAAATAGATAGCGAGAAATTTCGATTTTTCATTTTTTGAATTTTCGCCATCTTTGACGGGCCACTGTGGTCGCTAGGGAAGTGATAGAGAAACGCAACCTGGACCGTTAGTTAGTTCAATATATGTAATTTCTGAATATAAAAAGAAATCAGCTCCAGCTCGTAACGTTCGACCTGAGCGACGACCACAAAAATGGTCACTTTTCGCTATGAGCCGACTTTGCGGCGACACTGCGGCGCTGTGGCGCAGCTGCGGCGCAAAAAAGTTCTGATTCTTAAATTCTTTAGAGGGTACTACTAGACCCCATAGCCCTTTAGGTTGGCCCACCGCTGCAGATCACGTGAAAGCGGCGAACATTATGTACAATACAACCATCAAATAGGAGAAACCGGAAAAAAAAACATCACCGCCATAACCGGTCCGGGGCGCAACTTTTTAACGGTAAGTGATACGGGGCTGAAACTTCACAGACATACTAAACTCGATGTGCTCTACAATTTGCGCATGAAATCTGCGCAGGATCTGCGCAGGATTTTGCGCAGCTTCTGCGCAGCTTATTTTACACTGTCTCCAGCCACTTTTCACACATATTATAGGGGTCGCTGCCGCGACCCCTATGATAACATTTTTAATAAGCGTTTGCATAACTCATGTATTCAGAGATTTACAGTTAAATCTGATAACTTTCGTGACAATATATATACGTATATACGTGCGTAACCTGTGGAGCATCCTGTCATCCACCCTAAAACTACCCTGTCTCGTCTTGCTGACATGAGTGATATATAACCGAAATTCGCAACCACTTGCCTTCAGAATACTAATAATGCCAATATGAGTCTATTTGGCATGCCATTATTTGGCATATTGGTGCGTGTACAAACTTGTCTTCTGCACTTTCCAACCTCACCAGACTCATATTAGCATTTTACATGCTTGTCTTATTCTTAATTTACAACCGACAATATTTAGCATTTTACATGTTCCATGTTGACTCATATTCCTTTCTTTGCTCTTTAGGAGCATTTTTATTTCTTGTATACATGCAACAATCCAACCAGAGATCAAAATGATGTAAACTTTAGGAATTGTAAAAATCAACTTCCTAAATCCGAACAACGAACTAACATTTCAGTCAAATTTTTCTTTTACTAGGAGGATTCTTACTCAAAATTTGAACTGACCGATGCGTAAACCACAGCCTCAAATATTGTTCCATCCAATGGTCAGGTATCCTAATTCAGTTTTAGAATGAAATTACTCCAATCGAAAAACATTAAGCCAGTTGAGCCAGTCAATCACCCTTAGATGCTATGTACCAAGAGTACATAATATACAAGAGTGTAACAAGGCCACTTATTGAACTTATATATAGTTCATCAGGCTTAGCTGGATTCTTTTAGTGACGGGAGAAGGGTGGGAGCGGTGGCGCCTCTCACTTCTTGGGTCCCTCTCCCACTCGTTCCTCCCTCCACTTTTTTGGGCTTCCCCACCCCACTTACTGTAGGGTGCCCAGAAAATGTCAAATTTCAAGGATTTTTTGTCAAAATTTTCAACTCAATTTCGGGCACGTTATGGCATTGTTATAGCAGTATATATAGAAAACAGGCTATTTTTACTGCCATTTTTGGCAATTTTAGACCGCTTTGTATTCCCTCCCACTTTTGGACTTCTGTTCTCCCACACCAGCTTCCTGCCACCCACGGTATTCGCCTAGAGAAAATCCAGCTTAGTATATGATCTGGAAGATATATAACGACTGGTCCCCCACAACTGAGTACCAAGTGACCATCGTCACACTCGTGGTTATTATGAACTCATGATAAAACTGACAAACACCGCAAACTGGTGTATTCCAAGTTCGGCATAATTACCTCGAAGCAAATCTTGGATAGTTTTCTGTAATGGAGGAACCATCCTTTAGTCAACCAACAAGAGAAGATGATACACCAAGCAAGAAGTGACAGAATGATATTAAATGAATAGGATGATATTAAATCTGCAAGTACATCAAGAAAATGAGGTAAACGCGGGCTAGCAGGCGGGTCCACGAAGGATACAAGCATTAATCATAAAGAAATAAAACGTCTGCCTGCAGTCACTAAGGCAAAGCAGTTTTCCACATCGTTCGTGCTTTTAACCGGAGAAACTTTGGTACAATGATGGATTCGATTAGTAGTTACCAAAAAGACCTAAGTTATTACTCGACACAGCTTATAACACTGAGCATGTTATTACTTAGGGCGGGAGAGACCATAGTTTGTAGTTTCTGAAGAACCAAATTACTGAAGTAATTGTCCGTCTTTCAACAAATCCTGGGTGACTTTGCCTGCCGTAGACCCAAGTTGGAATCTGTGGTTGTAAAAAAGTCAAAACGCTACATGATTCTCTAAAAACTTGGTTACTACAGGAGCACCTGTAATTTTTACATTTACTCCGGTTTGAAAGTACAAAAATCTTTCGCTGGTGACTGACCGCACTTTTGTTAGAAACAATTTCTGTAGAATGTTGAAATACTCCCCGTGCTGTATGAATGTAGAAATTTAGTCTCCTAAGACGAATTTTGCACGAAAATGCGATTTTAATTAAACAGATGGTCGCCGATAATTTTGCGGAAGGAGCTTCGTTAAACACGGCACGATCAGCGCCTGGTATATATGTAAGCCTATTCTATTCTGTACTGTTGCGTCTTGCGGTTAGCGAGAAAACGAATTCCAAAGGATGCAAAAATCTATTAGGTATAACTCTGAAATAACAGTAAATTCAATCAGATTGCAATATGGAGCAAAGCCGGAGTTGAGGGAAGGAGAGTATCCAGGGAAATAGGGGTTCGACCTGACACCCCCCACCCAATTAGGAAAATTCTGAAACTTCTGGGAGGCTCAACCCAAAAATCCTTTAAATTTATATTATGATCACCTCCACCATTTTCCAAAGTCATGGATAAGCCAATGCTATGGGCTGTCGGGGAAACTAATCCAGAAAGTACGACATGACCAAAACCTGGATTTGGATGATCCTTCCTGGAGCACACGAGCAATTTTGTCGAAAAAACATGTAACGACACTACCTTGTGTGCTGTAGTGTTTGTTTGAGGCCGGCCGGGGTTTCAACGGCCGGCCGATCGACGGCCGGTGAGCCCTTAAGCCGGCCGGTCGGCCGGCTACCGGCCTAGAGCAGTTAGCAGTGCAGTTATTATAACTGCTAAGATATTTATTTTCGGATATTATCTTAGAAAAATAGCACAGCATAGCATAAAAAATTAGCAAAACTAGTTGTGGAGTCCATTTTAAGCTTAGTTGCTCTATTTTGTAAATTTCTGATTGGTGATTTGTATCCCAGCCGGCGGCCGGCCGGCCGGTCGGCCGTTAGCCGGCCGGCCTCAAACACTAGTGTGCTGTGTGCATTTCTTACACTTATGGAAAACCTATGAAATCCTATTCGCTCTGTTAAGCTATAACCGGTAGTTCTGTTCTATCAGGAGCTGACTTCATCATTTAAGTCACAAGTTCACAAGAAACGAGCAATTTCGGGTTCAGAAACGACTAGTCACAATCCACAAGTTCCTGCATGTGACCAGGTGTTCACTAGTGTTTTAGAACGGCCGGGTGTAACCGGCCGGCGCCCGGCCGCCGGAAAATGTCACCGGCCGGCCGGCCGTTGGCCGTTCTTGGCCGGCGGCCACAGACCGGCCGGCTGCCGACTGGCCGGCGGCTAGCAACACATTTTTCAGTGTCTGAGCCAGAAAATTTCAAAATGTTTTAATTATGCATTGTTCAGGGTTCATGCGGACTTTTCAGTTTCAATTTCCAGGTTTTTCCAGGTTTTTCAAGGTTTTCTGCGGCAATTTTCCACGTTTTGTATTATTAAATTTTGATCAAATTAGTGTAAATTTGGAGCATTTTTGGGGTCAGGACCTTAAAACCAGCGATGCACTAGACCAAAGCCCGACAACCAGGCCCCTGTCCCGACATTAAAAGTAATGGTAAACCTGGGCTGGGTTTTTCTGGAAAAATGCGGAAAACTGGTTTTTCGGCTTTTCCAGTGTTTTCCCCTTTTTTCGATTATCCCAATGGCTTTAAACTGCTTCTAGAGCGTCAAATCTTAACGAATTAAAGAGTTAAACACTATTTTAAATCTACAAATAAAAATCTAGACCGCTTCAAAGAATTTTTAGAATTTTTCAATTTTTTAAATTAATTTGGAAAACTTTCGGAAAAATTTCAACATTTTCGCAAAATTCTCAGAAATATTTGAACGTATCGGGGTTTCCGGTGCCCATCGTGCAGTTAACTATTGGCATTTTCAATCAAACTATTGGAAATATGAAAGCTAAAAATAGGTTAAATCTTCACACAAGTTGTAGTTCGCTAAAGTGTTCGACGGCGTACGTATATACATTTACAAAAAATCGCTTCGCGAATCGCGTTATATATATACGCATTTCGTTTTCAAAAACGCAAAAGTACTTTCACGTTTGATGCACCCAAATAATGTAAAACCTGGTCAGAGTAGGGTGTATTTGGTACTCATTCTGGGCTACGAAACACGTATTATGATGGTACAATTGCTCTTATTTCGCGCCGGCGGCGCAAAAATTTTTTGAAAAATGGGCGTTTTCCACATGGCATGAAAATTCCTGGGAGGGTCTACAATTTCGGATGACTTCCCCACATTCTCCCCCCCCCGCCCCCTGGCTACGCGCTTGCGCAAGGGTCTGGGGAGAATCACCCAAAAACTGAAGACAATTTTTAATTTTGGAGTAAGTTTGCTCTTAAAAATTTTGAATTGTTTTGCTTGCACAGTTAAGAAGATTTCGCATTTTAGTTTGCTATGTCAAGTCAAAATAGAAACAAAACAACACATATACATAGTACATGTGCTTAGGCAGAAAATATATAAGCAACTGCAGACAAAAGAATGAATGTAGAATCGAAGAAGTAAGCGGGGGTCTAGAGGGAGGCAGCCGCACCCCCAAGAAGAAGCCACCGTCAAAACTACAGCAAATTGTCTTGGCAATTTTTTTAAATTTCAATGGTAAATATAAGAACTTTGGCGAAATTTTGCAATAATCCCCAAATTCCAGGTTTTTCCAGGTTTTTACCCAAATTCCAGGTTTTTCCAGGTTTTTCCAGGTCGCATGAACCCTGTTACAAAGAGAATGAAAACAATTTTTACCTTGTCTATTTGGATAAAGTTCACCTTCAGTCTTGAATTTGTTTGGTAAATATTTTTGTTCTGTTCAAATTGCAGTGTTAACTACAAATATTTGTGATAGGCCGGCGGCCAGCCGCCGGCCAACGGCCAGCCGGCGGGTGAACGGCCGACCAGACGGCCAGACGCTCAGCCGGGCCGGCTGCCCGCCAGTTCTAAAACACTAGTGTTCACAAGCTGATTTTCCAGTTTTGGTTGCATCAAGCCACATGCCACAAGTTCCTGTAAACAGCTGTAAAATCCAACAAGCAGAAGTATATATCACTTGTTGCACTCAAGTATTAATTAATAAAAAATTAATATTAAATGAATTCGCTCATCTACTGAACGATGACGACTCTTTCTCGAAAGCAGAACAAGTAATAACAAATGAGCATTTTGCAGCAAATAGCAGCAATTTTGGTATAAATTCGAAGCTTTCACAATGTCTGAACTGATTATTTGCGCTGATTTATTCTATTTATACTTATTTGCTTATTCATTACTTAGGATTTAATTTTCGAAATCTTGTGTTAATCTTAAAGTTTTTGTCTACTGTAAGTTTCAAATGGCTTCTTTCCCCAACTTGTGAGATCTGACGTCATTTCAACGTGCTTGCCTGTCATTACTTGTAGACACAAGTTGCCGTCAAATTTTGAAGAAACCCAATTCTGGGTAATCTGTGGAAACACAAAACAAGTTGTGGACTAGTGATGATCTTGGGCCCAGGGCCCTGTTGCACCAACTTTTAATCAGTAATTAGTAATCAGTAATCAGCCATCAGTAATCAGTAAGTTATTTTCCGTTGCACAAGACTACTGATTGCTGATTGCTGATTACTGATTACACAAGAAATATATGTCTTCATATACGTTTACTGATTACTGATTAGATGAGAAATGGACGTCCACACATTTACTGATTACTGATTACGTCGGAAATATAGCTGATCGTGGCACATTGCTGGCCAGAAACTCAACAGAAAAAAGGACTACCTAAATACAGCTTTACTACTACATTTTAGAAATTTATTGTTTATTTTTAATTTATTGGCTTACCAAGAGCGGAAAACTACTGCAACAGGTTTATAGCGGAAGAAGGAATATTTGCTAGAAATTGGTGAATTTCAACTGATAACAATGTATTTACTACGTATTAATGAAAAGGTTCACGAAACATAGTAAACATCATATACAGGGATACATACCACGCATCCTATTTTGTCTTGGTGTCGATTAGGAGCCATGGTAGTATTATAAGAACAAATGAAAGCTTCATTTGTTCATACTCCAAAATTGCTTATAAGCAGGTGCACATTCACGGCAAAATAACAAATCAACATCCAACAACCTATGTTAGTAAGTGCATGCGACCTCTGCCAGACCAGAGTTCACGATACAGGCGGCTCATCAGTGGAGCAGTATTGAACTTGGTTTTTTGGTAAATTTAAGAAAAATATATAAATAAGCAAGAAAAGGTTTCGCCGCTGGTCGCCTCAAGACGTGATGTTAACACATAAACAGAAGAGAAGGGAGATCCCAACTTAATTCAATTGAAACATATGACTTTATATATAAAAAATTTTTAGTACCGTTTTTGGAAAAGCAATGTATTACGCATTTTTATAACTGAAAAAAGATATACAAAATTTTCTTTAACTGAAAATGAATATAGATTACTAATTAATTTCTGAAGGCACAAGACAATGACAATCTGTAAAATGGTAGATATAAAATCAACCTGAAACTTTTAGCTATACTGCAAATTATACAGGTAACCCAAAGAATACAAGTATAGTTTTCCAATATAATTTACTGTTTTGATCCATTTGTTTGAATAAAAGCAAAATTGGTCACAAAAATTTTTCAATGTAAAAAAACTATTAAGCAAAATTAACTTTTAGCTATACTGCAGATTATACAAATAACCGAAACAATACAAGCATAGGTTAGTTTTCCATAATGATTACTGTAGTGTTCCAATTGTTTGAGTAAAAGCGAAAAATTGGTCAGAACAAATTTTCAATATATATAAATAGTTACGAAGAGACACGGCAATTCAAGATTAATATACTATTGTCACATACAAAAAACATTAATATCGTTATGCCATAAACATGTTATGTATATATACATATGCTGAGATTAAAGGGAAGCTTTATATATGTTCAATCAATCCATGCAAGCATAGAAAGAAGGAACGTTACTATATTACGACCGAAGTCGTCAAAGTGCACCACAGAGTATATACTGGTATATACTCAATGGATATTGGTCTATATTACGACATACGTCGTCAAATCTTGTATTTGGTATACAAAACTGCTTAAATATCACGAAGTTTATGTGTTAAGATTTTAGGTGTGATGTTAAACTTGGTTGTTGCGTTCGACAAGTTTTTTGTAAATTTCGGTATGTAAAAATCGATTTGCAGAATTAATATTAAAAATAATTTATATGCCAAGATGAGAAATGGACGTACACATTTACTGATTACTGATTACGTCGGAAATATAGCTGATCGTGGCATATTGCTGGCCAGAAACTCAACAGAAAAAAGGACTACCTAAATACAGCTTTACTACTACATTTTAGAAATTTATTGTTTATTTTTAATTTATTGGCTTACCAAGAGCGGAAAACTACTGCAAAAGGTTTATAGCGGAAGAAGGAATATTTGCTAGAAATTGGTGAATTTCAACTGATAACAATGTATTTACTACGTATTAATGAAAAGGT
This sequence comes from Trissonchulus latispiculum, assembly GCA_030248195.1. Taxonomy (NCBI): domain Eukaryota; kingdom Metazoa; phylum Nematoda; class Enoplea; order Enoplida; family Ironidae; genus Trissonchulus; species Trissonchulus latispiculum. The sequence goes on along the minus strand of JASAND010003151.1, from coordinate 3,663 downwards.
TCACGAAACATGCTCCTAATTACTGAAAAATTAGACTGATTGTGCGATAATCATGGTAAATGAGACTGATTAAATTTAAGCGAAAATAATCAGTAATCAGTAATCAGTAAAGAGTTTGGTGCAACAGCTTACTGATTATTCACTGATTATTTACTGATTACTGATTGTAATCAGTAAAGTTGGTGCAACAGATTTTACTGATTGCTGATTACTGATTAATCAGTAATCAGTGGTTGGTGCAACAGGGCCCAGAAATAACTACGTCAATTTTGCCTCTTGGAGAAACCAAACAGGAAAACTTCGCAACACGACGCCATCACTCATTAAGAGGTCTAGCCAGGGCCTCAAGTTGCTGGCCTTACTTTCGAAAAAATAGTCACTTCAAAAATGTAGTGAAATAAGATAACGGCAGTCGTTAGTCCTGCTAATCTGTTCTCAATTATCTTGACTCCTGCTCAAGTCCTAGCAACTTCTTCCTACATTTGAAGAATACAACAGCTTTAAAGCTTTCACAGCAAAGTAAGCAAATCCTGTGGCAATTCCCGCCTTTAACACAAATTAATGAATTACTACTCCTAAGAACAAGTAGTATTTATTGACAGACTTTAGTAACAAGCTTTTATTCACAGAGTACATAATATTATCTGACAACAAAAGAATATTCGACTAAACATATCCAACAAACACAGGTAAACAACAGTACCCAAACTTCAAATGAAATTTTCGAAGTACTGTGCTACTGTATGCAGTATGAATACTGTTTCCACATGCAATGGGGACAATGTAAAAGTGCAAACCAAAATTTTCACCTTTCAGTTAAATCTATCGATGGAAAATTTTGAGCGGTAAAAAGTTATATGCATCAAAGTAATAGAGTGCTTACTTTTATACATATTATGTTTACAGTTTAAGACAAACATACATTTATCATTAGGAAATAAAATTAGTGATAAAAAGCTTTTCAAATTCACAAAGCTTCATTTAATCATAACCTCTGAAACAGAAAAAGGCAAACAATGCTACACTTATTTGTCACACAGTATGGCTGTAATTAAAACAGTAAATATGCATGGCATATTAAAACAAACACTGAAACTAGTATCAGTAAGGTAAAATCAAGGATCAAGTAAACAATCTCCCCCCCCCCAGCCTCAATTGGGGGGGGATAGTTTTCTTGATGTTAACTTTAGCAAAACTTAACCAATTTAGCTCAAATTTTGTGTGGATGCATTCCAACACATGTCTGATTGATTGGTAATAAAATTTTAAAATTTTAAAAAATTTAAATTTTTAAGTTTTTTAAGGGGGGACCAAGGGGAATCAAAAAATTTTTTGTCGTCAATTTTGCTGAAACATTGTGTATAGGGGTTTTCGGGGTCGTAGAACAGGAATCTGAAGTCGGTCTTTTGATTCAGCTTTTCGTTAGTTCAGTACAAGCTTACATCTTAAGTTTACTACTTTAGCTTATACTGAGCTAACGAAAAGCTGAATCGAAAAACCGACTTCAGATTCGTGTTCTACGAGTCCGAGAACCCCTATATACAATGTTTCAGTAAAATTGACGACAAAATTTTTTTGATTCCCCTTGGTTCCCCCTTAAAAAACTTAAAAATTTAAATTTTTAAAAATTTTAAAATTTTATTACCAATCAATCAGACATTTGTTGGAATGCATCCACACAAAATTTGAGCTAAATTGGTTTAGTTCTGAAAGATTTATAGCGTTGGGGGGAGATAGTTTACTTGAGAATTTGGGGGGAGATTGTTTACTTGATCCAAAATCAATTTTATTCCCAGAGAAAATTTCGCAAAGTAGCAAAAAATCAAAATCTTACCGAATAACTTCACCCAACTTCCACTCTCCAATGATGGTTTTGGCCTCCAAAATTTCACAAGATTTAGCAGTCACCACACCAATTTCAAACTAAAGAAAACATAACCACACAAAATATTAGTTGATTGCGGTATAGTCAGTAGTGCACAAGAGAAATCTTGGACTAAACTCTACTTTTTATTATCAACACTTCATTTTAAGATACACAGACACTAAAGATAAAGAAAGCTAATAACGGTATAAAAATAAAACACGGCGTGATTTGCTTGGGTTTAATTTTAAAAATAAGACAGATTAATGGATAAGATATTTTAAAGAAAATAGCTAAAAACAAAGTAAATAACGCAAATAACTAAATAATTAACTAACGCTACCGAAATGAACCCTAAAGTCCTGCGTGTCAAAGCATCCTACCTCATGCCTAGTACCAGTACCTCTCTTTCCTGTGACACAAAAATTGTTCCAAAGACCCAGAGCAAATCCTAGCAGCTAACAACCCGTCCCACAAAGTATATACATCAATGACATGGGAAAACGGGAAAGCAAACCAAAGCACAATACTTCCCAAGTTTAGTTAGGGGGACCTACCCGATTATAGGCTTGAGTGTCCAGATAGTAGAGAACTTCCAAACACTTTTCCAGCAACTGGCAGGCTTCATCCTTTGACATCAGGGAATTGCTGGCCTTCTTCTTGTTATACTCCGTTTCCAGAGTATGCTAGAAACAATAATTGATTTTTTATCGGAAATACTGTAATAATAAATAAACAGTTTATTGGTTTAGTGGAAATTAGAAATGCGAAAAACGTGAACAAAACACTGTCCCGATTTTCATCCAAATCTACACTGACACGAATTTTCTACTATGGATATGGATACCGCTGTAGTTTGCTGAGGACAACTATAACATCACGATGGTATTAATAGGTATCAAAACATTGATAAAATTAAAATTTAAAATTAAAACGGTATATTTAGAATTTAATTAAAATCTACGTCAAACAAACACAGTATTTATCCCTGCCTGAATAACATAGGCTCCGATACCAGTGGCAATGAAGGGATTAGTGTAGGAAACGCCCAGCTTATTTACAGTACCCAGGTATCTGAACAACACAGAAACACAAATAAAGTTAATAGCATTGATCAAAATCGTTACCAAAGAGTTTTACTGTCATCAAATAAAGATAAATGTAAGACTGAAAAGATGTCGAAAGTAAAAAATAGAAAAAGACACTGCTGATCACGTCATAACAATTTTCGTATGAAAAAATCAGATAATAATCCTCCAATATTCGCACACTGTAGGCAAGGCACCATATTATTATCGATTTGAAAACATAAAATTAATTTCCTAGACTTAAAACTCAAAAAATTTTTCAAATATGAACACACGAATTGCTGATCTCTAAACGGAATTTTTTACCCAAATTTTCAACATTAACAGGGGGAGCAGAGGGGTTATGTGACATGGAAAGACGTATTCTCAGTAGAACGTAAAGGTGAGAAATATCATAAAAAAGGAAATTTTACTATATCTGGACTATTCAAGAAGACCATATAAACAGGGGATGTAGTCCAACTCCAAAAGGGAGATCATGGCCTCAGTATCCAAAAATGGCCAAATTTGGGCTAAAAATAATTAAAAAATTTCAATTTGTTCCCGAAAAGTGGGGGCGGGGGCCAGACCCAACCCATCGACCCCCTGGATACAAGATATTTAAGTGTGACAATTTCCTCACCGTCGGTTGACAACCGTAATAACCAACCACTCCACAACTGAACAAGAAACAAAAATGCTCCTCTGGAGCATGAAAAAAGTAATATGGGT